>JBBPLL010000370.1:0-28392 GCA_038089755.1 Leccinellum rugosiceps | reverse complement strand
GTTGTCCTCGTTGATAGCGAAGGGCAACTCTTTGACCTTGACCAACTTTTCTTTCTTCATGGTGGCCACTCTGAGAACACCTCTAGTAGCAGTCTTCTTGAGGAGAGTGTAAATAGTTAGTGATACCCTGAACGTGTGGACATTTTCCTCATCCTGAGCAGGCTCCGGTGTCGACAACATGGTGCGGGCAAAGAGACTCGAACTGCAGACGTCACACAAATCACACGCGTGACAATGCCTCCGGGGTCCTACCCTAGCTGACGATTTTTTGTGATGCAGAGAATTGCAAAGCGCTGTAAGACTTTTTTGCTGGAAGTTGCTGAACATATTGTTAGCCCCAATTGCACGTGATTTTTACATGTACTTTCGCGATCTTTGCATTCAAGTGTATTCAGATTTTGCAAAACCGGTCAAATGATAGCTGGAAACATTGTTCTTCACTAATCTCGTTGATGCAAGTTTCGTAATAGTCACGTTTCGCCATTAGGATCACATCGCCGGAATGGATCGGAGAGCTGGTAAGCATCGTGATGTGCTTTCAATGTTCACTTTGACTTACTTCACATTACCCAGGCTTGTTGGAACCATGCATTTGAGGAACTTAGGTTCGGGTCTTGATACGCTGGAACGAGAGAGGTGACTGGGACGGCACCCTCGCGTGACCTTTCAACTTCTACATTACAGACTGAGATGGGTCGGGTCGTAGAATGGCGTAAAAACTACCTTCATTGATTAAGCATATTGTATCATTTCGAGCGCGCAGAGTTCGGCATGAAAACATCAATATCATGTCAGTACGTACGTAGTAGTTAATGTATCTCAGGCTCCAGAAATGCACAAGGAGAAATTAAGTAGATCAAGGACACGGTTTCTGGCGTCTCAAAGAACTGACTGCCCGGGAGCAGGGTGTAGATAGAAGAGAACATGAGCGCGAGGTGAGGCACGTCGCTAATAATCTGGACAGCACCAACGTTAGATAACTTGTCCCGTGAAATCCCAATACCTATGATTCAACACAAGGGCAGCCTAAGTAGTTTCCAGCCATGCATGTGCCGCTTTGCCCTTCGCAGCCGTTGTCAAAGCAAGAGCCAATGAAGTTATCTCCGCTGCCACATTTGTTGCAGGGGCATCCATAGTACGTCCCCGCCATGCACGTCCCGAGGGTCATATAACTGGTAGAAAAGGCGCCCTCGCAACCTGCGACCAAGTACGTGAGCGGCATGATAGAGATATAGACAAGTGGAATAAACCATTTTCGTAGCAGCTACCAATATAATTCCCGCATATGCTTCCCATCGCCGACATTGACTGGCGCTCGAGTATACTACCAATGTTCTGTAGACAAATGCACAGTCAGCGACCGTCACGGTTATCAAGTTGACAAAGATACGGAACTACGTACCGCTCGTCTGTCTACACTGGGTATCGCAGATCCCAGTGTAACAACAGCAATGATCCCGACGAAACTTTGGACAAGATACATGGCGAAAATGAGTGGGTGGAAGGCGTCAGACAAGCTGGACGTCGGAAAGAGCAATCTTCCAGAGACGCTGAAGTCGTCGAGCGACTGCTCGCGCAATTTATACACCCATCCTTATTTTTTTTCGGTTAGCTGAAACTGTTGCATCACGCCGCTTGACAAGCGTTGAGTGACGGTCGAAGTGCCTCCCATAGCGGACTAGGTCCTTGCAGAATTGTCAGTGTATTGATCATCAGTCAACGGCCTACCCGCTACGGCGCTCGAATGCACTCGTCGATATGCTTGTCCAATTTATAGATTGCATCCCTCGAGCTTCAGCGGTATCCAAGGGAGTTAGTACTGGTGGCGGTGCTTACCGAGTAATCCTGGAGTCCTCGACTCGACGCAAACTTGACAAAATGCCTTTGTATCCTAAGCGGTCAAATAAATGATCGGAGATAAATGATAGTTTGACAAACGAATGCTGGACGGATCAATGTACACACCACGAACATTTCGTGTAAATCCATCATCCGCGGTACTTTGGGCCAAAGTTAGAACACAAAAAAGCGAAATCAGCCACACAACGCCCGACTGAGAAACTTGCTGTAGAGGCTGTTATCACAGCCATGCGATTTGATTGTGGAGTTAAAGATGCAGCGAAAGGATCGAGCCGTTCAAGTTGTGACAAACGGAGTTTCAATGCTGTGCAGGCTCGCAGCCTGGATTCTGATTACATCGTGCTCGCGCTGATGATCATCTGACGTTCCACCAAGGGAGATATCTTCGGGGATCAGGGCCGAGTGTGATTGGCAGTGTCAACCATGTCCAACACGGCCGCTTCCTGGATAACATTTAACAGTGATCACACTCAAGCCTGAGGAAACAAGAACAAATAAACTGGAAGGGTGTTCTTCAGAGATATCGATAAAAGTATTCATGGACTCACTGATGCGTTCAAATCAAACACTGTTCAAAGACCCATGATTTAACTCAAACTTTCCACCTCATACAGTGATATACAGTCCGATGACTTCGGATAATCGGGCCAACATGGAATCCGCCTTTGATGTGACAGCTTTCATTCTTTTTTGACGGCGTGCGGTGACACGACTGAAGTTTAAAATACAGTGCACTACCAGTATGGACGTCTGGGATCCATAGACCACAACCATCATGCAAGGGCCGCATCACGTCAGTAAATCGACGATAGCCAGACCATTGATCGGAGAGCGAACCTGGCTAGTCGACTAGAAGAAAAAATGAGAGGTTCAACCGGAGCTTGCTTCGAGAGAAAAACAACCTTGCGGTGACTCCACTCGACTCAGCCTTGTATAGCTATTAGTCCCAAGTCTACTTGTAATTTCAAGTTGGAAATCTTGATCGAAGGTGCTGGTGATGTCGGGAGAACCCGGGTCGAAGGGGTTTCCTTGGGTCGAACGTGCACTCATTTCAAAAAGTCAAAAATCGATTCCGAACGAGTACTAGTGAGCTCTCGGTCAACTTGAACTTTCAAGTCCAGATTTCGAGAGTTACCTGGAAAACATTGTGGGACTCAACCTGAAGTTGGCTTTGGTTCGTTCCACTCTGTTTCCCTCACTTCTCCCACGTTACCAAGTTTTTGGGTGAGCCTATTAATGCATCAGTCACTCAGTCACTGAGGGGGTTCATGATGGGCACTGTTGCCTTCTCATTCTCAGGCAATCTATTTTTACAGGGTGGGTTGTGCAGTGAGACATTATTATGTAACCAAACAAAAATACCTTCCCCGGGGGGCCTTACTACTTTCAACGTTCAGGGTTACTATCTAAACAATCTTCCGAGCTGGTATCGTCTCTGGGACTCCTATATGATATGGGGTACACTTCACCACGTCCTCGAGCGAAGTCTCCCATCTGAAACTTCAGGTACGCACTCGACCTTCCCTGTTCATGCGTTCAATCGACTTCAATGGATCGTTCGTCTTATAGCTTCCTGCTTGGTTCTTTGATATTGCTTTAGTGCTCACTCACATACATAATTTCATTGGCGAGCCAACGTCATCTTCCATATTCGTGTTTCGAGTCCATTTCACTCATTCAGGATTATCATTTAATGCATTTATGGGCCTTCATTCTCCCTATCCAGACTACTCCCCACCGCTTCGAAACGCCGCAACTTGAGTTGCGAGCCATGACTTCTATCAATTTTAGGAAATGTTAGGAAGCACGGAGCGAAGCACTTGACGGATAAACCGTTCTCAGAAATGGAGCGACGTGCATTATTGCACCTATCTAAACCAACTTATTGATTGTGCGGTATCTGCCCAGGACAAGTTAGTAGACTACGGCCCTGTTCCACTTTGGTTCGACTGGAAACCGGTGCGTTTCCAATGCCATTAATAACGCTCGTAAGTATTTCTACTCGTCTATAGATAGATAGATATACATACAGGCGGAAGCATTTTGACTTGTGGCATGGGTTTGAACTACCCAATGGAGAAGTGAGCATATATCGTGCCAGGGCGTCTCAGACGGGATCCCGTTTACATACATGTGGAAGAGGTGGAGTATATGACAAGTCGCACAGTGGGTGTGATCAAGGGCAGTACAACATATGTGCCTTGTGACAAGTACTCGCATGCATTCATCCGAATTATCGTCGTTGGCTCGGGAGTGTTGACGAGCCGTCAGACAATTCGGGTCTCAGACTCTAGCTGCCTCCTGAATTGGACACCCGGCCTGCGATGCAACCCGGGGCCGCTGAATATTTTGAAACCCGACGGCGGCTTGCAATGAGCAGCGCGCGTGGTCCACCATACGCCATCCGATCTCACCGCGTCGTCCGGTGAGGCGTGATGACATTATCCCCAACATGTAAGACTTCTGCCAAACCTCTGCATTAACGTGAAGCCGACCGGACGTGGAGGAGCAATGCCTTCTCCTATCCAAAGAGCGGCGGAGGAAGTATGATATACCATAGAGCAAGTCACGATCCGAGCAGGTTGTCAGATCAGTGAGTTGCGAGCGGGAATGGTTAGGTTATGAACCCTGAGGCGCAAGGGGACCTGAACGGGCGCGTGGTGACAAGGCCAACGATTCAAATCGGAATCCCTTTGCAAGAGACACAACCCGGAGGCAACCCGTCGACGCTTCGGGTCCAAACGTGGGTATATGCAGGCCGGGGTTGCCGGCCCTGGCCACGGTTTCGACCGGGTCCCCAGTGGCTCAATCGGGCGAGGACGGAGTGATCAACCCACTGCAGGGCAATCACAGTCCTACTCGCGTTTATCCCGCTGATAGAGCTATGATCCGTTGCCGTGCATTTTCATAACTGTCGAACGATTCGAAACTCTCCCAGGCCATCGACTGTGTGGATCCGTTCTGACTTGACAGAGAGTTTGTTCCTTGCGCCGCCGTGTTACTCCCGCGCAAGATCTTATCTGTCACGAAACGCTTTAATCGCGCATGAGAAAATTAAGATCAGTGACAATATCCCGTTGCATGGCCCATTACGATCGGGAATTGACGGAAGGGCATGGAGCTATGCTGTCGAGGGCACGAAATCGTGACGCAATGGCTGTGTGGGGAGGGGAGGGCGAAATGAAAGTTACATACAAACAGAGGAGGCGTGCGCATAGCTGACTTGGGGGAATTTCGGCCGAATGATTATCTAATCGTTTGATGACATCAGGAGCAAGGCATCATTGAGGTGTAACCAACCAGTGACGGCCCCGGTATCTTGGATACAAACAGTTCAGGTGCGTGGTTCTTGAACGTGGCTTGATGTGTGTCAGCGCCATGCACAGCAGCGGTTGCAGCTGCACTACGATGAGTGTTGTTGCTTGACGCAGTCATAGTTCCGAGGGTGATGTTCAGCAAGTTGTTAATGCTCAGTCACAGTCGACCACAGGAAGCTGTGAGGTTGGTGTGCGTGGGCAGCTGCTTGGGGTGTATAGTAATTATAGAGCCATTATGAGTTCCCTGCATCAAATCACATTTAGCGACACCACGTAGGTAAAGACAATAGTTTACTTTTTTGTAGTGATGTGATAGATGGGCCGTTTGTACAGTGATGGTTACAGGGAAAGTGCAAGGAGATGCATGCCTAGCCATATGGTCTTCGAGGCTAGAAGTTCGACACAAGGACGGGGGCCGTTTATGGTTTCTTACGAATGTGTGAAGGGAAGTTGAGTATACTTAGGACCTCTTTATCCAAAGAGCCAACACTTCTAACTACATTCCTCAAGAACGCGAAGCTTGTTCAATGACGAGCAAAAGTTGGTTGGCATCATGCCACTCCGCTACATAAATCGGCATCTCAGTCCGAAAAATGGCGAATGTGGGGATTACGCCCAAACTTTGGGAGAAATCGGCTGACCCAGAGGACGTACGGCGAAAAAGACTCGCCCAATTAGCCCGGTCATGGTCACTCGGTAAACTCTGCGAGCCGATCGGCATCGGTGACTTGTATAATGTGGTCTTTCATCGTACGGCCGCTCGGATACTTGAGATCAAACCCTTGAATCATACGGGTTTTCAGTTCGCATCAACTCATAGTGTTCCTAAGATGGTTCGTTGGCCAGGACGAACCCGTACAAGTTTTGCCCATAGAGGGAAAATGGGAGTCAGGGGGTCAATTCCGCGGTGTGGTTTCGGGCCCAAATCGCGTGTGTGGGGAGATGGGAACCCAATGGTTTAATGTTTAACATGCGATTGTAAATACGCAAGGTGATGAAGCGGTTTAGCCGAACTTTGTCAGGGACTCATATTCCTTGAAAATCTTCGGGTCTCTCCGTGATGCTCGTATTCAAAAAGCAAACAAAAAAAAGGAAGTGTCCGCGGAATGTATGGCATGTGTCGAATACTCCATGTTGTAAAAGGATCTCAACAGACAGCCACGACTGCTGGTTTCCATTCCGCAGGATTGCTTGTGAAGAAAGCGGAGAGTAACGGTGTTAGAGCGCAGAAGCAACGCAGAAGAGGGAGGCAGGGAAGACACGGAACAAGGAAGGTGTGTTTCGGCTAGATCGTGCCGAGGTTCTCACTGGGGTCCTCCTGTTCAGATTCCAACCGGGTGTGATAAGCGGAGTATTTGTGCATATTTGCATTGTTTTGATATCTTGGCTTTTTCGCCACAAATATAAAGTCCGTTCGCGACGCCGTTCACACTCTCCCACTCCTTCATCCACTTTGTCTTTTTCGACGTGTCCCTTCCTCCCGCTTCTCTATAGATTCTGTCTGTAGGGCTTTCCCCCCTGCCTTTTTCCAACACACAGCCATGTCGGAGCCAAACGTGGAAAAAGAACCCGGTCCGCAGGGCGAAGAGTCGCCTACAGCCGACGTCACTTCCGGGGCAACGCGTAAAAGAGAGTACAAGGATTTTGGACATGAAGAGGCGAAAGCAACACGTATGTCATTTTTTGTCTGGTCTGCATGCAGCTTTTCATCTCCCGCATAGATGCAAATGTGGACATGTCTTTGGTTTGTCGTGTTTCGATCCCGCTTCTTCATTTGCTAATCTTTCGTGCGTCAAGATTGAGCTCAAGGCCGAAGATTTGTACGACAAGGAGAAGGTAGACCTGGAAACCATTGTCGTTGAGGACGTTTTCAAGCTTCTGCAATGCGACGAGAACGGATTGAACACGGAGGAAGCTCAACGTCGTATTGAGATCTTCGGCCCCAATAAACTCGAGCAAGAAGAGCAGAACGCGTTCCTTCAGGTAACCCTTTCGCATATATGCACCTTCTTTATGCTAACCTTCTGTTCGTTCGACGCTAGTTTTTGAGTTTCATGTGGAATCCGTTGTCTTGGGTCATGGAGGGTGCCGCCCTCGTTGCCATTGTTCTCTCAAATGGTGAAGGTCAACCCCCAGACTGGCAAGATTTCCTTGGTATCGTCATTCTCTTGTTTGTCAACTCTACAATCGGTTTCTACGAGGAACGCAACGCTGGTAACGCTGTCAAGGCGCTCATGGATTCCCTCGCTCCCAAAGCAAAAGTCAAGCGTAATGGTACCTGGTCCGAAATCGAATCCGCTGATCTTGTCCCCGGTGACATGATCTCTTTCAAGATCGGTGATATCGTTCCGGCTGATTGTCGTCTCACGGAAGCCATCAACGTGTCCATCGACCAAGCTGCTCTCACGGGCGAATCGCTTCCTCAGAGTAAGAAGGTTGGCGATCAATGTTTCTCGTTCGTATTCTCTATTGCTTCTACTTGTGATCTGCTTCGTACTGATGTACCCTCTGCAGTGGATCGACCTGCAAACAGGGGGAGGCCGAAGGCGTCGTCATTTCGACTGGTGCCAATACCTTCTTTGGACGCGCGGCTTCGCTCGTCGGTCAGGATGATGACACTACGGGTCACTTGCAAAAGATTCTAGCCCAAATCGGTTCCTTCTGCTTGGTTTCTATCGGAATCTTCGTCATTGCAGAAATTCTCGTACTCTATGCCGGCTTTAGATACAACTATCGTCGTGGTCTCAACAACATCCTCGTTCTCTTGATCGGTGGTATTCCAATTGCCATGCCCACTGTCCTGTCTGTGACTCTCGCTGTCGGTGCTCAACAACTTGCCAAGCATAAGGCCATTGTCACGCGTATCACTGCTATTGAGGAACTCGCTGGTGTCACGATTCTTTGCTCTGACAAAACTGGTACCCTCACTACCAACAAACTCACCATCGACAAGGCTACCATCCGCACTTACGGTCCATTCTCTGCTGATGATGTCATGCTGCTTGCTGCCTACGCGTCTCGCACTGAAAACCAGGATGCAATTGATGCTTCCGTTGTTTCCGCTCTTGGTGATACTTCTCGCGCTCGTGCTGGCATCAAGCTGTTGGATTTCAAGCCGTTCAATCCTGTCGACAAGCGGACGGAAATAACCTACCTGGAGGAGTCATCTGGGAAGTTGAAGCGTGTCACCAAGGGTATGACAGGTATCATCATTGAGCTTTGCACTCGCAACAAGACGGACGAAATCGAGAACAAGCTGGAGGCCGATGTTGAGGAGTTCGCTACTCGTGGTCTTCGTGCGCTCGCGGTTGCTTATGAGGAGTTGGATGGTGACGATCCGGAGGCGGAGGGCAACGGGTTTGAGTTGATTGGTCTCCTTGCCATCTTTGATCCCCCTCGTGAGGACACCAAGCAGACCATCGACGACGCTATCGCTCTTGGTGTTAAGGTCAAGATGGTTACTGGTGATCAACTGGCTATTGCAAAGGAAACTGGCCGTCGTCTCGGTTTGGGTGATCACATGTATCCCGCGAAGGTTTTGAAGGACGGTCCTCCCCCGGGTGGCAAGCACATGAGCCTTGATGACATGATCCTGGACGCGGATGGTTTTGCTGGCGTCTTCCCCGAACACAAGTATGAAATTGTCAAGCGCTTGCAGGGTTTGGGACACTTGTGCGCTATGACTGGTGACGGTGCCAATGATGCTCCGGCGCTTTCCCGCGCGAACGTCGGTATCGCAGTTGAAGGTGCCACTGACGCTGCACGCGGTGCTGCTGACATCGTGCTGACAGAGCCGGGCTTGTCTACCATTGTCCATGCCATCCGTGGATCGCGAGTCATCTTCCAACGTATGCGCAACTACTCTATTTACGCTTGTGCTGTCACCATCCGTATCGTCGTCTGCTTCGCTATCTTGGCATTCGCATTCAAGTTCGATTTCCCTCCTTTCATGGTCCTGATTATAGCCTTGCTGAACGATGGTACGATCATGACGCTGTCCGTTGACCGTGTCTTGCCCTCGATGACGCCAGATGCCTGGGATCTGGCGGAAATTTTCTCGTATGCGATCGCTTATGGCATTTACTTGACCATCTCGACGTAAGGGACTCTGGTCACGTCTTTCTTCTCGCTGACAGTGTTTTTAGCATCGCTCTTGTTGCCATCATCTTGAAGACCTCCTTCTTCTACGACAAGTTCGGAGTCAACTTCAATGGGAATATTTATCCTTCGAGTGCCAACGATCCTCAGCTCCATACCATTGTCTACCTTCAAGTTGCCATTATCTCTCAGGCACTCATCTTTGTCACGCGTTCCCACGGCTTCTTCTTTATGGAACGTCCCTCGGTCGCTCTCATGGTCGCGTTCTGCATCGCTCAACTTGTGTCTTCCATTATCGCTGCCTACGGTGACTGGGGCTTCACCCAGATTCGGTCAATTTCTGGCGGTTGGATTGGTATCGTTTGGGTTTGGGTAAGTGTCCCGGCATCATTTTTGTCCATCGCTCATTGTATTCCAGAACATCATCTGGTTCTCGCCCTTGGACTGGATTAAGTTTGCTATGAAGGCGACGATCATCAAGAAAATGCGCGAGCGCCACGATCGCAAGCTCATGGAGGCAGCAGCCAAGGCCTCCGAGGGTGGTATCCCTATCGTTCGCACGCAGTCCCGGGCCGCTTCGATTCACGAATCCATGTACTCGAACCGTGTCTCGTTCATCCGTCGTGCTGTGCGCAAAGTTGGATTTGGCCGCAAGATTACTATGAAGCCGGAGGAGCTGCAACGTTTCAGCAGTATCCAGGCTCAACGAACCGGCGCTACACTGGCCCGCAACCCAAGCCGAACTGCTGCATAGATGTTGAACCTGGCTGGGGGTGCGGATGGGTGCGATATTTTCTTGCTCTTCACTGATTCACAGCCTCGTTGAGAGAAATTAATGAACAGCGAATATCCTCATGTAATCTAGATTTATACTATTCCATCCGCCACGTCTTTGAGCTGTCGCCATCCTGCATCCACTTTCTTTTTCTCTTAATTTCTTTCATTCTATGCAATGGTCCACGAAAACATCGTATATTTCTATGATTCTGTTAGCATATTTCTGGAAGTGGCGGTCGAATGGCTAGTCAGTGGCCTTGACTCCGACATCGACGTGTTTCGTTGTCTCGATTTGGATTACTTCATTACGCTCGTTGCTTCAACATCTTTCTCTCTTTCGTGAGTCAGTGATTTCAGGGTGAGAGGGTCTCAACGCCCAATTGTCCTCTGGTAGATATGAACTTGTATGTGATTACGTCGTAAATGATAGACTTGTGAGTAAATATACCCTTTACAAGTTGCGAAACCGATGCAACTGAAATCCAGAGGCATATGTGCGCAGTATGCTTGGCGGCGTGGGCAGCAGTATACAATGCGGGAGATGCATCGACGCCTCGACCAAGTTGCGATCGACATCAAAGCCGTCTTCTATCTGCTACTACTACTAAGTATAACCCTGGAATCGTGCTTGGCGAGCTGGTAGACGTGTGTCGAATGGTAGGCATGCATGCACACTCGTTTGGAATGCCGTCTGGCACGGCCGTCGTCAAAACGTACGTTGTTCTAAATTACCGTTGCGGCACGCGTAGTAGAGGTACCGTAGCTCATGGCTGATGATGCATTGATGGCGGACCAACAGTGGGTATCCTCTTTCATCCACGTGTTGATTCAAGCGAGCCGGGTTGGTTTTTCATTACCGGAGAGATAGCGTGGGAACTTACAACCCTAGAAAGGCAGCTGTAGTAGTTCCTCGAGGCATCGGCATGGAGGCAAGACGAAAGGAGGTCAGTTCCGCTGTGGATGGTTCGCAACGAGGACCGGCCGAAAAGAACATGCCCAAAGCACCCCAAACAAGAAAAGGGCATGTCGGCACGGCAGCAGGTAAAGGCGTGTCGTGCATTCTTCGCCCTTGTCTCCCATCTGCACTCACCTTCTCAGTGCTATACGATGACCTCGGGCAAGAGGTCTGCCGAACCAGCTCAGGCAGCGCCATATCTCTCCCACAGCTCCACTCTCAATGCTCGTCATCCACCGCACTCCACTCCCGATAACACCCCTCGGTCCCACAAGCCCAAATCGAAGAAGAAAAGGGAGGACAGATACGAAGAGGAAATTCAGTACAACCTTTCCTACAACTTCAGAGGCGCAGGCTCTCGCAGACAGGCGCAGTCCTCCAGAATGCGCGACGAAGCAGGTCGGTCGTCCTCACATGCCCCCTTCTTCCTCTCATGTGCCCTGGCCCTCCCTCTAGATTTCCCACCACCGCCCACATACGAGTCAGCTACCGCCATATCGACTCTCGTTTCAGAAAACTACGTACATCAGAGTGGTCCCCCCCACCCTCGCATTGCGTCGCCTGCCCTCACCGTAGCTTCTCTCCCTTTACCCGACGGACTATCTCTCCATGCGGGATCCGATAGAAGCGATACCTTCTCTATCGATACCGCATCTCTGTCGTTATTACAGCCTCCTCACGAGGAGGACGGATCCAGCGTCGAACTCGTTGATTTAGAGCCGTCCGAGCGCTGGGAACTCGACCGCGTGCGCGGTATTCCCTTGGACGAGCGCGTGCAGAGACACAAGCTGAGGGCTGAAGTGACCGTGCCCCACGGAGGCTCTCCAGTTCCGTTCCGAACTCGGCTCGCCAGTCAGCCTACCGTCTCTCGCAACCCTGGTTCGCAGGCCCGCTTCCTGGCGTCCCAGTTGTCTCTTCGCATCCCTGAGAACCGCGATCGGTATGAGAACGATCGGAATCAGGGGGATAACAACTCGGACTTGTCCTCCACGCCTCCCACCCCGAAGCACCACCGGATGCCAAGCATTCCTGGCTCTCCCTCACGGTTTTTCCATGGTGCCCGCTCGCATTCGCCTCAGCCGTCTTCGTCTGTGATTTCGTTGCTCCGCAACCCCAGTCCGTTTTTTAAGAGCACCCCGTCACTACTTAACATTTCGCCATCTCACCACGGCACTCCCCACCGTACGCGTCTACGGTTCCATCGGAAGACGAAAGAGCGTGCATCAAGCGAGCCCTTGGAGGATTGGGAAGTACTTGACGATGCTCCCTCTGGAGAGTCGTCTATCAATGGTCCTTTACCACCGCCGACTCCCCCTGCGACGCCTCAGAAAAGGTCGATGCGACAGCTACCGAGGTCGACGCCGCCGGATGTGTTCGTCGGCCAGTCGGCAAAGTTCCCGGTCAATCGTTCGCGTAAGGTGAATACGGTGCAGATTCCGCCGATGGTCTGTACGAAGGTACATCGACCTGCATCGCCGCCGTTTGTTTCTCGACATGTTCGTCGCCATACGACCTCCAGTCGTGGAAGCCAGATGGGCGCCTCGAGTGCACCGGTGTCACCCATCTCGGTCGCTTCGACAGCGACCTTCAATACTTCTACTACATCCCTCTCTCAGAACACGTTCGCTGACGAGGACGACGTTTCTGCGGGAATTCCGACCCCCGCAGAGCGTGGGGTTGCTTCGGAGCCTCCCCGCAGGAATTATGAGTCTCCCATGCCTTCCAGAATCCCCCGAGTCTCGTCTCCACCACCCCCGGTACTGGCCTATGAGCATGATCCCGATCTTCCCATCATGTCCAGCCCATCGCTAGGTTCTCTACCTGCCCGGTCTGCCACAGAGCGTATCGTCCGTTCGCCTGATGTGCGGGACGAGAACCACGCGCTCGTGCGTGGAAGATCCCTTTCGAGGGACATGGGAATGCGAAGTGCACCGGCTTATTCTTCAATTTTCCCTTCTGGACCTCCCCCACTACCGAATATGACGCAAAGCCTTCCTCCTGCGAGTGCTCAACCATCTCCTCGGCGTCACTATCCTGGGAGACCGCTTCCAGCGACTCCTCCTATCTCTCCATCACTGACTTGGATTCTCGACAAGGGGACGGCTCAAGTTCCTCCCTATCCGAAGACAACAGTTTCCGCTGCGCCTAGCACACCCCCCATCCCTGAAGGGCTCCTCATCGACCTTGATGATGACAGCCTCGATACCGTTCCAACAGCCACCTCGAACCCTACCACACCTCTTTCCATGAATTTCCTCGGCCTCGATGACGATAACTGTGACGATGATAACGACAATGCGAGTGATAGCGGCACGGTGAGCCCTCCCGGGCCCTTGACCCCCACAACGAGTGGCTATGCCTCCGCCTCGGCATCCAGCCTCACGCTCTCCACCGCCGCAAGTCGCTCTGTGGAATACTTTGACACATCGATGCAGATGACCCCGACCGCCACTGAGGTCCCAGACATAAACGGGCTGGTTTCCAGTCTGGGCGATCATGAGGGCATGTCGGACGGGTCGAATTATGACGTGAGTTCATTTTGTTTTTCTCTGACGGACGACGATCTCGAGTCATACGGCATCGACGAACGTTCTTCCTCCCTTTGCTCCATAGGCGCTCCTTCTCATTGCGGACCTCTTGGGGCCTGCTACCCCGCCGCCGCCGCCGCCAGCCTCCGTCCTCCAACTCCCGTCAGTGGACAATGAAGCGGACTGTCTCCTGGACGATGAGTCTGAATCCGAGTTCAAGTGTGCCGATGATCTGGGTCTGGATCCGGATCCGGTGTCCGGGTGTCACATAGGCGAGGTCGAGCTCGTGCGGAGACGGGTGACGCGGGACGGACGTGTGAAGCTCAAGATGAGTTTGTTGGGCGTGGCCGTGGAAAAGTGTGCGATTTGCATGACGCAATTCAAGGACGGGGATGGGGCGATCTTGGGGGCGACTTGCAAACATGCGTGCGTGCCCGTCACTTTTTTGTGCGGGGAGGTGTTTCGTTTCGCTTTTATTTTTTACTTATGTTTAATTTTTACTGACGACGTCGCGGGCGTTCTAGGTTCCACGAAAAGTGTTTGGAAAACTGGCTGGACCGGAGCCAAACATGCCCGCTCTGTAGGGAACGGCTCGGTGCGCGTTGAGTCGACTGTTTCCCCTGAATCGAATTGCATCCTTGTCATAATTTTCCTTTTTTTTTCTTTCTTTGCTACTTCCCCCCTACTTCAATACTCACATGCATCAAATGGACCTTGCTTCATAGTTGCTTTTCGTCCATGCTAAAGCTCTTACACCTCTTTGTCGATTTTTCATTTCATTCTTCCATCTACCTACTTACTTAGTACAAACTGCATAGCGGAGCGGATGAGGAAGGTGAGAGAAGACGGTGGAAAGGAGAAAGAAGAAGGGGCTGGGAAACTCTGCATGTATATTCATTCGCCTGTCTCGAGCGAGCCTCGTCAGTAGTTCGGTGGCATTCGCAACGTTCATTCATTTATAATATCATTCGTTTTGTTTACGAAAGGTGGCGTTTGACTTGGTTGCGAACCTGAGTGAGGGAAGAGAAGAGAAGGCCGTGAGGATGTCGCTTCTCGCGCCTGTTCGCGTCGACGAAGCCCTTGAAATTCGCAGCGATGTGATATTTATTTTTGTCATGGTCGAAAGTCGAACGACTTTTCTTCTTCTTCGATATGTGAACATGACGTGACGTGATTTGATGTTCACCAAATGTATTGTCATTGGTACCGAGATGAGAAGGCACATATGGTTCAACGCGTAAGTGACACCAAGCGTCGGTCGCAACCCTTGAGCTGGGGTGCTTTTTGCATTCATTTCTCCCTCGTGTGATAGATAGAGTTTTTCTTCCTTCCAGAACCACCCAAGCTCGTGGTCGCTTGCCCGATCGTCAGTGAGATACGGCGAGGCTGTGGTACGAAGTCCAAGGAATCCAAGGAAGGAAGGAATCTTTGCTCTTTACGCCGGCAACGTTTCTGGGAAACTGTTAACCTCGCTCGCCGCTATGTATCACGCGTGTCTGCCAATGGCTGAGCATCGATAGCATCGATCAATCGATCGATTAATCAATCAACCGAACTCCGAGTAGTAAGTACCTACGCAGTGTCAGGTTTTCTTGCCAGACACCAGTGACCCGCGACACGGCTGGTCACGCCTGTAAGAAGTTCGGAGTCCGAGTGACGTCTGGCGTTCTTCCCTGTTGTCTGTCATTGTCATCGTTTTAATTTCGCTCGCCGAGAACGATGGATCAAGTGAACCTGGCCCGGCCTTCCATTCGCCCAACACCAGTAAACACAGACAATTGGGAGCGATAAGAACGACAAAAATACCTTTTCTCGGTAGCTGCAGGTCTTCTGAAAACTCCCTAGTAATCGATGATCGATCAATCGATCATGAAGCGCGCTGGTGTTTGGTGGCACTCAGCCTCACGGCCTGATCCAAAATACCAGGGATCAAGCGTCGCCTAGACCAGTGCCTCGCGGCCGAAGGCCAAATGCCGAGGGATTGAGGACCGTTGGCAAGAGTACGTTGTCGATATTGACAGGTTGCGGACAATGGCACTGCCGACGAAATCAAAATCAACAACTGTGATGGCACAAAGTCCGAACGCAATGCACAGATTGGCTGACACGGCGGCGTGTTCCAATGTGCGTGCCCATTTTCATCGCGTCCGGTGCCGCGCACCGTGCGCCACACGAGCAACGCGTCGAGCGTCGAGCGTCTCGTGGCTCTAGGAGTTACGATCACGTCCGACGCCAATTCTCCTTGCGCGAGCAGTCGCAGATAGCGCCTGATGAATTCGATCCTCTCAGAGTTCCCCAGCTCGTCCGAGGTGGCACGCCGATCGAAGGCGATGGGCTAGCACCAAGTCGATCGAATTAGAATCATTCGACAGGCTGGTTCGGGAAGGCGGAATGGGCGTAACAATGGGTGTCCCCAGTCACCCCTATCCTGGTGCTAGGCCAGTCCCAAGGCGACGTTTGGCGAACGAAAAGAACGTGCGAGCAAAAAGGGAACGGTGATTGGTGGGCCGTTTTGTTTACTCGAGATTCGGACTGGACTGGCCTCCCTGGGGGAGGAGTCGGACCAATCGATTAATCTATTTGGATTGATCGAGACTGGCTTGATGGTAGGATTGAGTCGGTTCGCTCGCACCAAGGATCAAGGGCAGCTAGAACTGGGCATGCTAGAATCTGACTCGAAACGCGGGTCGAGGTTGATTAGGGGTATATGACGGCGATGTCCGGGCGAGGGCCTGGGTCCGTGGAGCGAAGGAGGATCGTCCTGCACCGTGGGTTGATAGGGGATTCGATCTGAATCATTGATAGTACATTCATTGCGAGCTTGCCACCATCGCGAGGGCTGACAAGGAATGACAGGAGGGATGCGATCCAGAGCGAGAGAGTATGAACTGAGGCAGTGGTCCCTCCAAGTGATGTGAGTCGTGTACTGGCGACGCTGTTTGCGTCACTGTTTCCTGGCCACGTGGGCAAGTTGGCATGTATCCGTGTCTTGTCAGTAATGACGAAATTCATGTCGAACCTTGAATGCTTGCGCAACCCTTCTCGTGAGATGGTGATGCTCCCGAGCGCATGGTACGCGTCTTGCATGCGTAGGTGCACGCAGTTGCCTGTCAAAACGCGCGCAGCCAACGTTTAGGCTACTTCAAGTTTTTTTTTTCTGGCATGAGAATATGCAAGTTGCAGTCCGGTCGAAGTTGTGGTTGGCAGAAGAAATGCAAACTGCGTTCGTTTGGCGGTGTTTGACTCATAAGCTTTTTATTTGTAGTATCACACCCAACTTGATCGATGTCGAGAACATCCACCTCGAAGCATAAACGTTCCATTACAATTCCTCCATCGTGCGAGGGCTAGTTCCAAATATCTCAGAGATCCTGATCGCTGCTATGTACACTAGGCTCGGTCTCGACCCTGCCACCGATCCCTCTGCCCCATCTCCATTGGGTCCTGTTCAACTTCAAGGGCTCGTGTCGTACGCTTGACAGCTTGACAGGAGGCGAACCTTGTACTCCTCGGACGGTGTTCATCTGTACAGAAGACGCGTCATCGAACGCAGTGACATCATGTGAGTTGCCCTATGTCCATCTGAGTCGAGTTGAAGGCATTATTCTGCGTCGTCACCTGTTCGGCTCGTCCTCAGGGCATAGACGCCCTCCGCCCCCCGCGTGCCCCCGCCGCCTTCTGATACGGCGACGTCTGTTTATTCCGGAGTATCGAGCGCAACGGCCCGCAGTTATTTGTTCGTCTACTTGGGGGGGCATGGTCACTGCCAGGACCAACACCAGCCGACGAGACTTCTTCCGTAGAGATGCTCAAGCGTGCACCGTGAAGGCGCGGGCGGGAGAGATCTGAGATGCCTCCGAGCCCTTCGAGTTCTCCGTCCGGATCCAGGTCGGGCACAACGAACCGCGTGAGCTTCTTTCTGCGGTCTGCGAGGTGGCGTCGGGTTTCCTTCTCCTCCCCTTCCTTTCGCCTTCGCGTATTGCGTGTACTGGATCGCACTGCAGCGGGCGTTGCAAACTTTACGACTGCCAGTCCCAGAGCCGAACATTGGTCTGCTGGGTTGCTTGGGGTGGATTTTGTGGAACGACGCGAGAGAGGCGGGGTAGGTGGACGAGGAGGGGCGAGAGGATGTACGGTACGCCACACAGAGGGACGGTTGGCCGGTACTTCAATTTCAGCACCGGAATCCGTTTGAGGAGATGCTGGGACGAGGGATGGTGTTAAGTCGTCAAGGTCCAGAAGGCGAGTGGGCGGCTGAGGCTTAACTTCCTCTAGTGGTTCGATTGCTTCCTTTGGAGGTGGCGGAGGGTCGCGTAGTGGATCCATGTGCTCGTAGGCCTCCATCGACTCCGGCTGAAAAGATGGCGCGGGAGGTTCGGGAGGGTCCACGAAACAGGCGAGAGTCTCGTCTTTAACATCTGGTTCAGTGGCTTCCTTCTTGAGCGATGGATAATCGTCCTGCGCAGTCCTGCCGGAGTCAGAGATGGATGTCGAGGTGAATCCATGGTCCTCCGGATGAGACACAAGATCTGTGAGTGGTGTCTTGCTTGTTTTTGTTTGTGCCGGGCGACCGACGACTGACTCAAAGGAAATCTGCGGTTCGTCTTCAATCATGGGCATTGGTGTGAGCTCAATGCAACGATCACGACCACTCTCATTTTCTGATTCACAAGATGACGACGCGTCGGAGAACAACGTGAGCGATCGTTCAAATTCGTCCAAAAGGTTGGCTACGGCGGTTGGCTGGGGTGTACCTATCTGATTTTGCGGTTCTTGCAAGATCTGGATGGTTTCCTGGGCTCGATCGCTCATCACAGTGATGGGACAAGCGGGATCAGGATGATGGTTTGATTCAATAGAGGATAAAAAGCCTTGATCGGTGAAATCCATTGGACTTGGCAGCGTCGCAGGAAGATCTGCCTTTTCCTCATCCGGCGTGTGCGCATCTTGATGGAGGGAGGCGGGGTGCACGGGGGTCGGCGCAGCGAATCCGCCGTATCGATCCACAGAGAGGGATGCTTCTTGGACAGGCAATTGCCATACCGCGACTTGATCTTGATGTGGAGTGATGAACATGTTTGAGTGGTGTGATGGGATAGGGGCACATTCCGAGATAGCGCTCCATGGAGCATGGTAATATAAAGGTGTGGCGGTGTCGGTCAGCATGTCGACGTCACTCGATAGCACTGGAGAGAGAGGCGAACAGTCCATGTCGTCTTGCTGTGTGGGTTCGAGACGCGTAGGTGCTCCGCTATTGCAAAAGTGGAGATACTGGGGAAGTAGATTGGCGCCGACTATGGGCAAGGCAAATGGAGACTGGGAGCCCCTGATCCCATAGGGGAGTAGATTTTGTTTTTCGAGGAAACATGAGTAAACTGCCACTGTGAGTAGAATGTGCGGCCATACTTTGTTTCGGCAGGGTTGGAAGTCTCCTGTACGAGCGCGAATTCTGAGATAGACGTCGAGAAGGGCAGCTGCACAGGAATTGTGGCGAATCCCGGTCCTGGCTGAGCCACAGATGGCGGTGGTGTTGGTTCCTGGATAGAAGTACCAGGGAATTTCGTGGGTGGATTCGCGTTCTGTAGCATGGGCAGAGAATTTCTGAATACGGGAGATTCGGCTGGAAGCTGCTGGTCCATAGCAGCTCTGTACTGTAGGATGGTCGGCGGTAGGGTTGCTCCACCGTGCCCGTGCTTTATTTCAAAGTCGAGCCACGCACGGGGTGACTGCGTATTGTGATCGCGGACCGGCTCTTGCGGGATCAATTGTGGTGGGGTGCCACACGCCTCGCGCAAGAGTCTCCCGAGGAGTGACGTGGAAATAGGTTGGGAGATATGTCTGATGTCAGCGAGGTAGGTACCCGGAGCAGATTTTTGCACCATCTTGTAGGTCCCCTGTAATCTGAAAGGGGTGTTAGAGGCACGCGCAGCACATGTGGGCCATACGAACCTGTTCAAGCCGAACCGCGAGGTGAAACGGAAAGCTTGTGTACGTGTTAGTGTGCGCAGGTCTGTCAGTGGCATGTTCAAAGAAGAATGTTGCTCAAGTGTGGAATACGACGCGTGACAGGGGCTAATTCATAAAATCACGTGACCAGTTTATATTGTTGGATTTACACGTGACCGGTTACATAACAAACACGGTTGTACCACGCGTCAGCCACGCTTCTCAACTTCTCAGCTTATTGTTTTCCTGTCTCGACGACTTTCGTGGTGTTAGGCCATCGAAATGTCTGCTTTTACGACTTACTCGAAAATGCCCCAAGCTCAGCCTCAGCGTCGACCACCATTTTCGAACACGATCAACAAAGCGCCTTCGCCCACCAAACAGGAAAAAGTTAAGATGGCGGCGGCCGATCCGCCCTTACCGAGACAGAACAGCAAAACCACCCCACCATCACCGCCAAAGGTCATCACAGACAAGAACCGGCTCTTGGAATTTCATCGTGTCGGATTTTTGGGCGAGGTCGGTCCGCACAGCATCCGAATAGCGGTCACAGTTGAGATAGTCCCAACAGGGTGGTTTTGCGCGGGTGTACGAAGTCAAGGATACCCGTGGTACGCGCCACGCTTGCAAGGTCGTCACCAAGTCCTCCCTCAAGACCAAGAAGGCGAAGACCAAGGTCCGTCTGTCCTCAGGCGCACAGGATTTTGCCCCGTGCTGACGCCCCACTAGCTTTACGCGGAAATTAAGATCCATCGTTCGTTGTCGCATCCCAACATCGTCCGTTTTTATGAATGTTTCGAGGATGACGACAACGTTTACATGACGCTCGAGCTCTGCCACAGCGGCTCTCTCATGGACATGCTTCGCCGCCGCCGACGCTTTACGGAGCCAGAGGCCCGTTTCTTTCTGGTCCAGATCATCGGTGCTTGCAATTACATGCACTCCCATCAAGTCATTCATCGTGACCTTAAACTCGGTAATTTATTCCTCGACGCCAACATGAACATCAAAGTCGGTGACTTTGGTCTTGCGGCGCTCATTGAGAACCCTGGCGAGAGGAAGAAGACTATCTGTGGCACGCCCAACTATATTGCTCCGGAGGTGCTGTTTGACACAGCAAACGGACACAGCTTTGAAGTAGACACTTGGTCCATCGGAGTTATTCTCTATACCCTCCTAATCGGCCGTCCTCCTTTCCAAACCAAGGACGTCAAGGAAATTTATACGTGAGTCTGTGCTCACTGCATCGCGCACGCGTCCTCAATCGTGTTTCCTAGGCGAATCCGCGACAACGTTTATGAATTCCCCCCAGACCGAAGAATCTCGGCCGATTCACGCGAATGCATCACATCCATTCTAACTCCCGATCCAAGTCAACGACCTACGCTCTTAGAAATCATCGCATCACCCTTCATAGACTACGGTATCATACCACCATTTATTCCCGTTTCTGCACACGACGCACCGCCCGATTTCCGTTATATCACCCGACCCATGTCGATCGTCAATCTTGCCAAACTCAAGAAGGCAGCGCTACTCGATTATGATCAAGTGACGAACATCAATGTTCCCAGCGCACCGTCTGCGAGTGCCCAGACCGAGAAGGCCAGCAGTCCTACCACGTCGAGTATCGCTCAACAAGAGAAAGAGTTCCAGAAGGCCGTACAGCCCGGTAGTCCGATCTCTGCACTTCTCAGCTCAGCGAGGCAGCCCCTGGTCATGACCACAACCACGAACACCAAAGAGTCCCCGCTCATCCGCAAACTTCAGGCTGCCAGGGAGACCAAATCGTCGCCTCTTCGCACCGTGCGCTCTGCACGAGCATTGGGGGACATCGAGGAGGAAGACCAGGATGTGCCACGCGGGACGCGAGAAAAGAACTTTGATCTGCAGAGACAGAAGGAGCTCGAGTCGCAGAAGGCACGAATCGTGGCTCAGATGGTACCTGTCACAGGACACGGTGCCAATCGGGTCGAGGAAGAACAGGAGAACGTCCCGCCCATGCGCAAGGACCTGAAGGGGAAAGAACGTGCGCGCGACGGGACCAGGGATGTAAAGATGGCGGATGTGGATACGGAGATGCCGCCGCGAATGAATGGGTTTGATGCCGCTGCCCGGACGTTGACTCTGGCGTTTGATGCCAAGGCGATGGGCAAGGTATTTCGAGATCCTCGGGAGGACGCGCGGCTGCCGAATGAGCGAGTGTTTATCGTTTCGTGGGTGGACTATTGCAACAAGTATGGGATGGGATACGCTTTGACGGACGGGTCGGTGGGCGTGCACTTTAACGATAGCACGACGTTGATTCTCTCTGCGGATAAACAGTGAGTATTCTTGGTTTGTCGAATTGCTCGACGCTAAACGACAACAGTCACTTTGATTATATCTCGTCCCGTCAACATGGGCAGGTCTATGTACGAAAGAATTACTCGGTGTCAGATTTCCCGGAAGCTTTGAAGAACAAGGTTTACCTGCTGAAGCACTTTGAGCGATACATCATGGATCGGCTGTATGGCGATTATGAATACACGTTCGAAGACGTCGACCGGACGCGGGGCATGGATTTCGTGCAAAAGTACTTGCGGATGAAGCACGTCATCGTGTTCAAGATGAGTCACGACGTTCTCCAGGCAGGTTTACTCCTTTTTTTCACCTACCCCTCTCATCTCATTTCTGCACGCTAGTTCAACTTTTACGACCACTCGAAAGTAATCCTGTCATCGCACGGCCTGCTGGTGACGCACATCGACAAGAACTATAAGCTGACGCGATACACATTGAGCGAGGTGATGGCTCTGGCGCTTCAACCGCCCTCGGCGGATGCGGATCAGGCCAAGTTTTTGCAGCGGCTGGTGGATAAGCTCAAGTATTGTAAGGAGGTGTTGACGAGCATTCGGAACGCGAGTACAGGGATGGGAACGGGAACGGGGTCTAGCGGAGAGGAGGGGTTGGTTGCGAAGGCGTCCAAGGCATCGTTGCGGTGAGGAGGTTTGGTTGTGTGTTGTTGGATAATTTTTCTTCTCTCTCGTTTCTCTTGTTTTCTTTCTTTCACTCTGTTTCGCTCTTCCGTGTGGATTATCTGCACCATGTTCGTCATGCATTCTTTTCCACTTTTACATAATCTTTGGTCGACGCTATCGATTGGAATGTCGTCAATTGCAATGCTATAGCAGAAGTGGATTCCGACAGCTTTATGAGGCTCCGACTGGTCAACGTTGGGGGTCTAAGGTGATTTGATGGCGACACTGCTGGTCTGCAAACAGCCAATCCACAGTAACATACCTACGAACGATGGGACTCGGACACGTAACACCGTGTGACTATATATGAGGCCTGTCAAGTTGTATAGATCGGTACGACGAGAAAGCGTGCAACGGACAGAATGGCAAAGGTATTATGAATTTGTATCGGAGCTGCTCTTACATGAATGATACACCAATCTCACTATATCGCGAAGGCCCGCAGGTGGCCATCAACCTGAACTCGGACTCCGCGTCGCCCGGGGTCGTCTTTAATAACCTTGTACAGCTGAATGCTGATTGCCGTGTAACAAAGTCCTATAAGCCGCTCATTATACGGATCAGTCGGCGGTTTGTGTGGGCAGTCCGAGCTAAAGGTTAAGGGTGCACGTGAGTGGGAGCAAGCGCCAAAAGCACAGCCCGTGGTCGTGCGTGAGCACATTGCTCGGTGAAGAACGCCAATTCAGTACAAGAACGGGAGCGGTGAGCAAGTTGACAAAACATTTGATTGACGACATTAACAAGAACCGACGGACCTCTAGTCACACCAGAGAATGTCTATCAAAGGTGTGATAAAAACGAGACCATTCAAAGCAGAACATTGATGGAGATTCAGAAACGAGCGGCGACACCGGCGGACCCGTTCCCTGTATCATCACGGCTGACGAAAGGGACGCAAACCTGATGAAAATCAATCATCCGAATAATGTGTATGCGGTTGCGCTTCTCGCGGATCGTGAGCGGTGGCGAGGAAGGGATGATTCGAAGATGGCGAGTGGAAGATGGCATGGAGGTAGGGACACCAATGGATGCTGGAAACCCCATGTGCAATCTTGTCGTGTCACAAGATGGCAAGTGGGTGGTGGCTGGGACGATGAGTGGTCAAGTTGTGGTGTGGAGTTCGACGAACTTTAACTTCGAGAAGGCGAACGAGTTCCAGGCACACGACGAACCAGTGTATGCAGTGGACATCTCCGAGTTCGAGTCAGTCGATGAGATGAAAATCGCGACTGGATCGGATGACAAGACGGTCATTGTCTGGTCGTTTCTCACGGGAGAAAGACTCCTCGGGCCTTTGCAACATGACTACTTCGTGGCAGCGGTCAAGTTCTCTCCAAACGGCAAATTCATAGCAACTGCCACGTTTGCACGCGACTTTGTTCGGATATATGACAGTTTCGATGGAACCCTCCTTGCAGACTTTCCAATCAAAGTCAACTCGGGAATGAACGGATCCCTCACTTGGACGGGCGATGGAAAACAGCTCTTGGTCCTGTCTGATGATGGCAGCATCCACTCTCTCAACATATCCTCCAGGACGAAGCTTTCACAATGGTCTATTCACGACAGTGACGATCCAAGGTGCATCACACTAGCATGTGATGACGCATGCATAGCAGTCTCTGCCAACTCATCGGTCTCTTTCTGGGACACTATAACACATCAACAGATCGGACCTATCATTGATTACCCCCATAATGTCCGTTCCATGGCCATTTCGGAAAACTACGATGTGGTAGTTGCGGGTGGGATGGCAATCATGCTCCGCAGTCTGCATGGTGTCCTTCCACCATCATACCTCAAGGATGTGAGTATATCCATTTTGAAATGACGTTGTCATCCAAGTCTACTGTCCTGACATCTAATGTACACAGTCGGACAGCAACGATGACTTGCTTGAGGTACAAGTTCGTTCCCTTCCTGATTGAGTCATGTCGTCATACTCTACAGGTCGAGCTCCCGCCCATAGCGCTCATGGATGGCGATCAGTTCAACTACGACGAAGTTCGTGATCAATCTATTCCAACCCTTCTTCCGTGCTGACGCGGCTGAAGGCTCCCTCGCAAGCGTCGCCTGTTCATCACGAGGACCAGGCGCCACTGTCTGTACCATTCCACTCCACATCGCGGCCCGCAATCCACCTCATGACTTCCGCCCCAGAGATACATTCGGAAACCAAAGAGGTATGTTCGGAGAAGCGTGATGATAATGCATCACTGTCGAGTCGGTTCGTTCGGATTTTGGGAAGGTGGAAGAAGGCCATCATAGAAATTACAGCCCCTGAGCCTCGTCGCCTTGCTGAAATTCAACCAAGGTCAATAGAGAGGATGAATACCCCGAACAGAGCATTTTCGACGATAGCTGAAGGTCGCCGTCGAGCAGTGAGTACTCCTTGAAGTGAACCTGGTTTGCCTAAACTATCATATTAGCGGACGGTCAGAAAGGTTGCGGAACCGGTAGGTGTTTAAAGTTATCGATTGGACCCGCAGATTCCATCATTTATCTTCCTTGCAGAAGAAGAAGAAAAAGTCGAAAGCCAGGCCCCGTGCAAATGGAGACCATGGCACTAATGCTGGAGGTCGTCCTCCAAATACAGGGCCGTCGAGCAATGTAGCCCTTCCGTCAGATGTGGACGGTGACCATACTGGTGGTTGTACCAGCACTGGACATCCTGCAGATGCGAAGCCAGCGAACGTGGTGGGTCGTCCGTCTGCGTCGATCACGTCATGGAAACTCACGTTGTATAAGGCACAACAAGCACTAGCAAAAGATCAAGGTCGACACTCGACCCGGACGGTTCGTTTGAGCGTGGGCGCACTTTCCTTGAGCATATGTTGAGAAACTTACTGCAAGGATCAGGAAGAATCAGGGAAAATCAAGCTTTCCATCATGTTTCCCAAGTGGTTGTGTTGCTGCTCATCGGAGACAAGGGAGGAATGATTCTATCAGTTTACTATGCGACGTCTCTATTTACTATGCCATATTGTGAGTGTGTCGTCGATGATCATGTGCTTGAGCTCATGTATATCGCATGGTAGCTTTGTAACTTGAGTAACGCAGAGCCGTCTCTAATGGAACTCTGGAAACGGGATGCACACTCAGTTCACAAGAGTAGCAAGGGATGTTGTGTCTGTAAGACTAAAACCTGTGACCATTATGACTTCTCTTGATGTGGGTGCCATGAACCATATGGGATGCCTGAGAGATCACCTTTGAACTGAAGGGTGACTCACACGAAGAGTGGTTGCAAATTGGACAGGAGGGGGGGGGGCCTCTACCCCTCGAGGCGAGTGCAGAAAACGCTAGACTAGGATACCTTCGCTCTTTCCACAGAGAAACTGATTGTTTGGTGGTCATCGTATTTACAGAGTGTCACTGGCCAGTCTTGTCGGAATGCACACCCTCGGCAAGGCTACGTGGGTCGAGCACCCACAACGCCACCAGCTCCGTCGAGCCCTCGCGCTCATCTTGGTATGTGTAGGGGGATAGGCAAGCATTTCCACCATGAATCTCCCTGAGTACCGCACACGCGCTGCTCCTGTTGTCGTCATCGTCATGTACCCCGGGCCCCCATGATCGAAGCATCGACGCGACCGTGTGCACGGTCAGCTTGGGGATGGATGTGCGCCGCGGAGGGTACGTCCCTATCTTCTTTTCATTCGTCGTTTAATGATCGCAAGATGTTGATTGCGGACAAATAGTGAATATTTTTAGTTTGCCGAGTACGTGTCGCTCAACGCTAATCAACAGTGATAACTTTGATTATGTCTCATCCCGTCAAGGTAGGTCTATGTGCGAAAGAATTACTCAGTGTCGGATTTCCCGGAAGCTTTGAAGAACAAGGTATACTTGCTGAAGCACTTTGAGCAATACATTATGGGTCGACTATATGGCGAGACTGTAAACACACGTTCGAAGATGTCGACTGGACGCGGGCAATGGATTTCGTGCAAAGATACTAATACTTGCGGATAAAGTATGTCATCCGAGTGGTGTTCAAGATAGGTCGTGACGTTCTCCAGGCAAGTTTATGCTCCTTTTTATTTCACATATTCTCTTCATCTTATCTCTCTACACTAGTTGAACTCTTACGACCACTCGAAAGCGATCTTGTCATCGCACGGCCTGCTGGTGCCGCACACCGACAAGAATCACGATACACATTGAGCAAGATGATGATGACTCTGGGGCTGCAACCTCCCTCGGTAGATGCGGATCAGGCCAAGTTTCTGCAGCGGCTGATTGATAGGTTCAAGTATTGAAAGAAGGTGTTGGCGAGCATTCGGAAGGCGAGTACGGGGATGGGGACGGGAACGGGGTCTAGTGGAGAGGAGGGTCGGTCGCGAAGGTGTCTAAGGCGTCATTGCGGTGAGTTGCAGTGGTCAGAGGTTTAGTTGTGTGTCTGTAGGACAATTTCTTTTCTCTTGTATTCTTCCTCTTTCTTCTGTGTGGATTATCTGCACCATGTTCGACGTGCATTTTTTCCGTTCCTTTTCACCTTCTATCGATGGGAATGTCGTCAACACTATAGCAGAAGTGGACTTACGAGGCTGGGACTGGTCGACGTTTGGGATCTGAGGTGAATATGATGGCGGCACCGCCGGTTCGGGCCCGTCTGCAAACAACTGCTAATCCCACAAGACATACCTACAGCGATTTGCTGAGGGCCAAAAGTAAAGGTGCACGTGGGCGGAAGCAGGCGCCAAGAGCACAGCCCGTGGTTGTGCCACTGCTCGGTGCGGATCGTCAATTCGGTATACTTTGACGCTTGAAGTACAAGAAAGATAACAGTGAGCAAGTCGACAAGAACATCTCATTGACGACATTAACGAGACAGGCAGACCTCTACTCACACCAGGGAGTAATGCCTATTAAAGGTGATAAAAACGAGGCCATTCAAACTAGAATATTGATGGAGACTCAGAAACGAACGACGACATGGGAGGACCCTCCCCCCGTGTCATCACAGTTGATGAAAGGGACACAAACATCATCAAAATCAATCATCCACACGTAGTGTTGTCGGTCGCGTTTCTCGCTGGCGGGAAGGAAGTCGTAAGCGGTGGCAAGGAAGGCGAGGTTCGACGATGGCGAACGGAAGATGGCATGGGGGTAGGGATGCCAATAGACGCTGGAAGCCCCCTGTACAATCTTATCGTGTCACGAGACGGCAAGTGGATCGTGACTGGGACGATGAGTGGTCAAGTTGTGGTGTGGACGTCCTTCGAAAAGGCGAATGAATTCAAAGCACACGACGAACCAGTATTCGCAGTGGACATATCAGTGGACGGGACGAAAATCGCGACTGGATCTGATGACAAGGCGATCAGAGTCTGGTCGTTTCCTACGTGGGAACTACTGCTCGGGCCTTTGGACCACGACTACTTCCTGGCCGCGGTCAAGTTCTCTCCGAACGGCAAATTTATCGCAACTGCCACTTATGCAAGCGAGTCTGTTCGGATCTATGACAGTTTCGATGGAACCCTCCTCGCAGACTTTCCAATCAAAGTCAACTCGGGATCCAACAAATCCCTCACTTGGACGCGCGATGGAAATCAACTCTTTGCTCTCTCTCGCGATGGAAACTTTCACTGTCTCGATGTGTCCTCAAGGATGATGCTCTCGCGATGGCCTATTCACAATAATGACAATCCGAGGTGCATCGCACTAGTATGTGAGGATGCATGTGTAACAGTCTCTGCCAATTCATCAGTCTCATTCTGGGACACTACAACACATCAACAAATTGGACCTGTCATTGACTACCCCCACTTCGTCTCGTCCATGGCAATCTCGGGACATCTTGATAGTACCCAGTGGGAATGTAATGCAAAAAAATCCACTGCTTCAACATCGGTACACTAATACATGTTGAGAACAACTTGGGTAAC
>JBBPLL010000369.1:0-28414 GCA_038089755.1 Leccinellum rugosiceps | reverse complement strand
TCTTCTTCTTCCTTTTCTGGCCTTCACACACTGGCAGTCCAGGAAGTCGGAACAAGGATGATTTCAGTATGCTCACCTTCAGCACCAGGCTCATCCGCAACATGTTCCTCTTCACTGTCACCATCCAGATCCTGGTCGTTTTGGATCGGATCTGTTTCCTCGTCCACCTTGGCAGCCTTAGGGCTTGAGATCATGGTTCAACAAGGACGATTACCGTAGCCTATCACCATTACTTGATTAGCATTGCTAACGCGCTGACACCCAGTCCTCACCCGTTACAGATGTTGTGACTGCACAAAATCGTGATATCAGCGCTTCAGCCAGCACGTGGGAGCTTACAGTCTAATGTTCCCATCATACATTGCGAGACAAATCTAACTTACTCCACATAACATACGAGTACAATACAATGCTGTTGCCAATATAAATGATTCGTGCCAGTAAACTTCACGCTCCAAAGCCGTACAGCGTTCGCCCCGAACGTTTCAAGGCATAGACTACATCCAATGCAGTCACCGTTTTGCTAGATGCACAGTCAGTGGGATGAACTGCTATCAATTGATTCAGACAAACCGTTTGGCGTGTTCCGTGTATGTAACCGAGTCCCGAATGACGTTCTCGAGGAAGATTTTCAAAACACCACGAGTCTCTTCGTAGATAAGACCAGAAATACGCTTGACACCACCACGGCGTGCTAGACGACGGATGGCCTGCAATGAACCGCTCAGATACTTTGCTAGACAGTTGACATAGAATAACTGACTGGTTTTGTGATGCCCTGGATGTTATCGCGAAGGATTTTACGGTGACGCTTAGCACCACCTTTGCCCAGCCCCTGGACCACCACGTCAAGTCAGCCACTATCAATATGCTGAAGAACTGCGACACTAACCTTGCCGCCTTTTCCACGTCCGGACATGATAGAATCTGATTGTAGGTACCTTCACGGATGATGAACAGGACAAAGAAGATACAGAAAGCTGCGCGATCGCGAGGTATATAAATAGATTATCACGTGACTCAAATAAACAAACGCGTCGCGTGTACATTATTATGCTTACGTAACATAAACTCAGAAATGATTATCATCGATGATTACACCAACTTCCACGGAGCGACGATACTCATTCAATAATGGAGTCTGCCATACGCGAATTTCTTCTTTCTGTACTGCCTTCATCGAATGTTGAAAAATTCGATAGCGAGGGAAGAAGGATTCCCACAGTAACTCTTACATTTGCTCAGTCGCTGGATGGCAAAATTGCTGGAAGGAATGGCAGGCAACTCATTCTGAGTGGCCCGGGCAGCATGCTCATGACTCACTGGTACCGCACGTCCACGGACCGCGGCATCTTGTTGTCTCATTTTAACTCTAGGATGAGAACTATGCACGATGCAATCGTTGTTGGCGTAGGCACGGCTCTCAACGATGACCCTCAGCTCAACGGTAAGCTTGCTTGGTGTTCTACGCGCATCCTTTGCACAAATCTTGCCGATCCTAGTCCGCTTGATTCCCGAAGCGACCAGACTGGAAGTTCAATCACCACGCCCAGTCGTTTTGGATGCACGTCTACGCCTCTCTGTGGAATGTAAACTACTGAAAAATTATAGAGAGGGAAAGGGTCGACAGCCTTGGGTTTTCTGTACCTCAGACCGTGAATTTGCATGTGCTGAAAGAGATGTACGCAAAGTTGCTCTCGAAGCCGCTGGAGCTGTGGTACACGAAATCCCGTCTGTGTCCGGTACGATCTCCCGTATTTTCCAAGGGTTGTCTCCAACCAAAATCCAGGATTACTATCCATTCCCATGCTCCTGCGAAAATTATACGAGCACAACATTCGGAGCGTAATGGTGGAGGGAGGAGCGAGCGTGATCGGTACCTTCATGAATCATGCATCCCAACCACGCCATCAAGGAGAATCCCCTATTGTTGACACTTTGATTGTCACCGTGGCCCCCACGTTAGTGGGGAACGGTGGGTTGGGATACTCAACTGACGTTCCGGGTGATGGACTTGGTGTGAGCGATCACACTGTTCTTCTCGGTTTGCTCGCTGACTGGTTGGATCAGGCTCCTAATTTCATGCACATACGAACGGAGTTGATGGGGAAAGATGCTATTATTGCGGGAAATTTTGTATGAATGGAGAGGACTAGTGACTGTAACTGAAGCATTGAAGTATATAGATGTGCAGACAATTAGATGCGATAATATTGAAGTGTTCCCGACAGAGGACATCCGTTAGGAAGCACGGTAAAATGCTGGGTTTCTTTGCGCTCTGTCGCATTGACTGGCGATACGCGCGGCGGCTTCCAGAGCGCGCTCAACAAGTACACGTGACGGCGACATTGGAGGAGTACAGTCCAGGAGATCTAGAATGGGAGTGTGAATTACCGGAAAATAGGGTTGATAAAACATACCTCTGTAGAGCAGTACATAGCGCATAACTCGCTGAATGGGCTGGATTGCTAGGTCTCTAACACTAAGTTTCCGCTTACTATGCCTCCCTGTGTGATATTCCTTGCTCGTATTCATATCCATTTTGTTAGCCGGGTTGGCCGTGGCAAAAATAGGGGGTAACTGAGGGCTGAGAGAGGTGGAGGCTTTTTTCTTAACAGAACTTGACGGTAGTCCGGGTTTGCGAATGCGCCACTTGCCAGCTAAACGATTACATCGAGGACCATCTCCATCCTCGAAAAATGCTCCAGCTGCGGCACACCAGGATACCATCGATGCCTCAAGTTCATCTTCTGACGCAACGAAGGCTGTAGAAACGCCCCAAGCCGACGGATCCTCAATGAAACATTTCAGAAGCATTTCGGATGCACGAACAAGTGCCGAAACATAAGGAGACATCGAAGGTGGAGGCGGTGTCACAGTCTAAACAGAGTCGGTAAGATAAAGGTGCAGTTGACTGTGGGGAACGCACCTGAGCATTCAACAACATCTTCAGAGCCTCTTGATACTTTCTCTCAGTCCGAATAATCTCCCGAACGCACAAAAGCGCTTTTCTGGCAGCCTTCCAGACTTCCGTATCCTCTGAATCCGAACTTGCGTCGTTTGGCGCTAGGGACGAAGGTAGTGATAGATCATATGGTTTAACAAGCTCATCAGAAGTTGTCGGCGAGAATGGCCGGAAAGATGTGTCGCATAAACCATTTTCATTACTCCCTTGGCTAGGAAAATGTGCTTCGCCTGAGGGTCTCGAAGGCGAGATCGCCACCCTTCCTTCGCCAGCTGTCCTGCGTACCTTCTCCAGCCGATCTACTAAGACTTCGTCCGATATGCTGTCATCCTCTACGGCAATCGCCATGCTAAAATGATCCGGCAAAGACGCCGAATTTGTGTGTTGACGTTTTCCGTCAACAGCATAGGGATCGGATGTCATTGGTGGAGTTCCTATCCAGGCTAAGGCAGCAAGAATCTCGGTACTGCCACTGGTTCCTCGTCTTCCTGTCCCTTGAAATTGATCTATCCCCACGCGACTCCCCGCAGAAGAGTTAAAATCGGTTCGGCGGTCGTGCCATGTATGATGAAGGGGCTGCTAGACATCACTACATTACTGTATGATAGTGGTGAGATAAGAGACTCACAATATCAACCCTGAAGGGCGAGGGTGATCTGAGTCGAGGTAACGAAATCTTTCGGGTGGCGGAGGATGGCAGGATATCGGTAGCTGACTTTCGTAACGTGCTTTTCGACGCATTCCGATGGGGAGACGACAGTGAAGAAAGTGAAATAGCGGATTTCGCAACACGGTGTTTGAAAAGCTTCGACGAGTTTGGGATGCAGGGTCGGGAACTCAGCGTACAAGGACTCCAAGGTGTCCCAAACATGCTCCACCGCAAGCGAGAACCATCCACCAGGGTTGATGTGGTTGCCATGGTCATACTTTGTGTTACCATCTGCGAAGGGTCCGGGTGATGACGAGAAGGTGGTTGCGTGGCCGCGTTTACATGCAATCCAAACTTTGATGATCCTGCTTGCGATGCGTCCGCTAAACTGGTGGGAGGTAATATAGGAGATGGAGGTGGCTCGTGAGGGGAAACGTGAGGATTTGGCAAATCTAGCGAAGAATGGATTGGATAGTTGAGTACAGAGTGTTGCGGGACTCCAAGTTGTTTCCGAAGCGTCTGAGGGTCTGAGGAAAACACGACTTCGCGTGATGCTACAAAGGGCATGGAACGAATATATTCGTATGCAGCGCACAATCTGTGTGCAAGATCGCCGTTGGGGCTCGTGTTGACAACTGGGATGTCACAGGGGCCTCCGGAAAGACAGAAGCCATTTTGGGATCCTGTCGGTTGACCGTCGCGGAAGGAGGTATCAACACCGTCGGTTGAAAAAGATGAGACAGCGGATAGCTTTAGTGGGTGCGAGAAATAGTTGGACTCTTCATGTGTCCGTTGTGATCCTATGGGGTCGTCGAACTCGTGTATAACGACAAAACTGCTGGTGGAAGAACCATCTGACAGATATACATTCGAAACGTGTTTTCTAGAATGCCCCGCTTTAGTTTTTCCGAGGGGCGGGTCTTGCTTCCCAGAGAATCCCCGTTGAAAGGGGGTCGATAGTCGCCAATTTTTCTTCTCCCCAGGCATGCCGGGGCGGCGCTACGCATGAAGTATCACTTGATGGTGAGGGCCTTCGCTGACATGTGTGTAGCGGCTTAGCCGATGGGGGCTTCAACATCCCCTATGAGGACAAAGTACATCACGTGATAATAGACGATTCATTTCAACATTCATATCAATACGATCAACACGTACAGGAAGGAGGCCCCATAAACGTACACTAACTTGAAGGAGACGATCAAATCTTTCATTCCTCGGAATGGCTATCGTACAGCACCACATATTCCAACGGCTCGGAGTGAGTCCGGGTATCCTGCCACTCCGCATCCTCATCATCTGACGTTGGCACGCTAACGAGCGACACCGAAGAAATGTCGGATTCAGCACCTTCGATTTCGTCTGTCACGGTCCTGGTGGATGGTACCGAAGATTGCGGTGCATCCAGAAGTTCATTCCTGGCGTTGACCAAGTCGGTGGGATGCGCGCTAGGCATCACCATTGAGGATGCTGCGAGCGAATGTTCGCTTATTTGATCAGAATGATGATCTGCGACTGTCAAACTATGATTTGAATTCAGTCACACACGTTTTGGGGCGACGCTGGGATGGCTCACTCAATCCATACGTTGCTCCCAAAGAAATTGCCCTGGCCATCATTGAGTCTCCAGTAACCAACATACCTCTCAGGTACATCTGGCGCCTTAACGGATGTCAGGTGCATCCCTCCCTTCTGTAAGGGTAAGCACATACCTTCAAATCCCCCGTCCAAATATCAAGATTCTCTCCCGGATGCACAATCCCGACCTTTGCCCTTAAAGACGCACTACATTCTGGCGCAAACATTTCCCCAGCAACAAACTGAATTTCGGTGGTGGGAGGCCAAGGCAGTTCACCGGTATTCATCATATGCCAGCCTTTAACAAATTCTGCTCCAGGGGGGAAGACCTGGCCATCAGGAACATTGGTGTCCCCCACGAGAGATGAATCCAGGCTACTTTGCTGTGCTGTATCCTCGGTGACCAGTTCTTGCTGGTCATAAGCATTAAGCTGCTCAGTGGTAGGATGCGACTCCCTGATAGCTGGAGGCGTAGATGAGCGGTGAGTAGGGTGATTATCAACGATTGACTTGGAGCCTTGATGCAGGGAGACCAGACACTCCTCGTAGCGCTCACCGACTTGCAAAATGGGGAGAGCAGGGGTGCCCGGAAGCGATTCTTCCACAGCAACGGGCTCATGGGTAATTGCTTTGGTGACAGTGGTTTCGACGGGATCAACAACTGGTTCCTCAGCTTTCGGAACCTGCAATGCAAGTAAGTGCACCATCTCTTGGTTTACCCTTGGCCACAGGCGGTAATAAATATCCAATGGTGGTTGGCCTGACCGGGGAGACGTAAGTGGGTCTGCGACATCAACTGGAAGATGTGAGGGTGCGACGGTAGCGGAGGTGGGCACTCCGTCGAGTACCTCCGAGGTGCTCGCAGGGCTACCAAGTGGGCTAAGAAACTCTTCAGCGGAGGGTATTTCATCCTCCGTAGTCACGTTCACAACGACAGGAGTGAGTCCCGGTGACTTCATTGGGGTAGCAAGTGGGCTTCGGGGATGCAAAACACGGGACCCGGATTCGCAGTGGACTGGTACAGACTTTTGGCCGTTCGGTTCAGTGATCACCTGCGCTTGTCCCGCCCGGTAGACAGTTGGAATGACAGACTCGGGAGTCCTCAACTTTAGCATAGGATGATTCAGTGGGTGGACAGGGATCGGAAGGGCCTCGCAATCACTGCACAAATCAAAATCGGGACAGCTTGGATGCATGCACTGTGGAGGGTCAGATATCGAATGGTATTGTGTAAAGAAATATCTAACCTTGTAGCGAGCGCCGCGAATCGGTTTTCGACACGCTGTAGCCAATACACACTCAATGATGTATATGAACTAATGGAACGGATAGCTTACAATCGCATAACGCGAGATGAGTAACTTGACGGAGGGGGAGGGAATCACGCATCTGAGTTCGTGAGCAAAGATAATGTTTAAAATACGGCCTCCTCACCATCAAGTCTTCTGGCTTATTCACCCTCACAAATCCGTGGCTCGGGTGCTGCTCCGTAGTTATCCTTGTAGCATAGTTAGATGTCCGTGTAATTCAATCAGCGCATATATGGATTGGCTAACCTGAAACAAGCCGAGCAGGCATCAAAGTCTAAAGAAATCAGTACTATTCTATCATCGCTTTCTGGAGAGGGTTCACCTGGACAAGCAACACATTTCTGAAACAAATATTCAGCGCGAAGTTTAAGGAACAACACGATGACCCACGTAACGTTCCCCAACAATCGGAGAGTCACAGAGATTGCAGGTCGCAGAGTGACGAATATACGGATTTGTGGGGTTGGCAGCGGGTCTCTGTTGTACCTCTGCGGGGAGATCAGACTGTTGATGGGTTCTGAGCTCTCTGTCATCACTACGAGCAGTGTGAACGTAAACGCATCCCGGCGTCTCTATGTCGAAAAATTCATGAAATGGGTTATGTTGCTCCGTTGCTCCAGATTCCACGCAAGCAGTGCAAAGATCATAGTCTGGTGTTAAATGAGGGGGGAGAATCCCAACTAAATCGTCTCACATACCAGGACACTCCAAACATTTATGACGAATACCCTCAACGGTACTATTGCAGCCGTCGCAGATGACACCATGATGTACAGAAGGTGCAGGATCAGAAGTCAGACTCGATGATGCGAGTTCTGGCACCCCAGCGGGTCCCGACACACTACTACAAGGCTTGTTTTCCTTTGTAATTTGCACCGAGTCCTGTGTGGAACCATCAATTGAACGTTGCTGGACGACGTGGGAGGGACCAAAACTAAGAGTGTGAGTACTGGGCGACTTGGAGAAACAACCGGAACACTAATAAGTCATGAGTCAAAGAACTAAAGTTCTATGTCAATCGACTCACGATTGCATGCCAAGGGCATCTAGTACAACCATACCAGACGCCGGTGGAGCTGCTCTTGCAAAGGAAACACCACCGAGAAGAAGCGCTCGTAGTCAAGTCGACAGGAGGCGTCTCTATTTGAGGTAGAACATTTGCACCACAGTCTGTGGGGGTAGACGGCACGAAAGGCGAGTCGACTTGCTCCTCTGCATGACTAGAACCAAGTGTTCTACGGAGAATTACATCTAAGTCCTCCTTGAATGAGGACAACAAAGTTTCGATATCCGCTTTGCCCTTCGCGATCGGACAGCAAGGCTCGGTGGTCTTCGGGGAGGATGTTGTCGGTGGTGGGGGAGGAGGGGGCGGGGGCGACACGAATGACTGCGAGTTCAACGGTAAAGTAGGATCACAAGTGGGTTTGACAGAAGATTGCAACTCGGAGCTGGGAGACAAGGGAGCGGCGAGGTCGCCGTATAGCGACGATCGCTCAGAATTCATCCTCGACGTCTTGTGAGGTGTTTCGTCGAAGACGGTGAATCGCAGTAAAGGACTGGGCCACAGGCGGCGTAAAGGAGCGACAGAAGAATTATAATCTTCAGCAGTATGGACCTCCTTGCCGACCAGGATACGGCCTGGCTTGGATGCATCGGGAGAGAAAATGAGTCTAGATAGATAATAATTATGGCTTATAGGGAATACTCGATAGAGCTGAGAAGAGTGTGAGCGCCGGCCGGTGGCAAGCGATCAGGGGGGGGGTCACACACCTGATGATAGAGCTCCTTGTAGGTAGGAAAGAGAACCAAGTCCGGGAAGGTGAATCGGCGAGTTTCGTTTCTGTAGGTTGCCTTGACGGTGAACATGGTTGCTATTCAAGGATGGGACTGGGACACCGCAGCTTACGCAGTAACTTTATGGGCGTGACACAGTGTGACATGGAGCCCCGGGACGAACGGCAAGACCCCCGCAAGCACGTGACCGAATTGCATCTTGATGTCGTACTACTCGCTGCTCTGCACAACCCGATTCGATCCCTGTCTAGAGGCGTTCGAGTGGAACAACGCCCCAGACGGTACACCCTCGCCATATCTTTTGCTTTCATACCAGCTTGATCGTCTGATATCCTCCGTGGGTCTCAGTCGTTGGACGGTCTTCGATTCGCTCGACTACACGACACTCAAGGCCGTGTGTGATGAAGCCGTCCGCAACGTGAATGGTGCTGATAAAACGACCCCTCTCAAGGTGATCAGAGCCCCACCCCTTCCCCAAACACTGACCCCAATCTGTCTGCCAGATACGCGTCATCTTCCCGCCTTCTGGAGACATTACTGCGTCCGCCTCCCAGGCTGAGCCATTGCGTTATGATCCAACAGTGGGATCTCTATTCAACCCCGATGTAGACGACCATACTCGATATCATCATTCGATACTCTCGTTCTGCATCGATACTCAGCCGACCTCTGGTACTACCTCCATGAAAACTACAAATAGACAACCATACGACGACGCTCGGGCGCGCGTGGGCATTCCCCCACTCGGCGCACCTCGTCCTGGCGACATCGCTGGGAGTCATCCAGACGATGTTATCCTGTTCAACGCTTCGGGAGACATTATGGAGTCGTCGATCTGCAATGTTGCTTTCTATCGCAATGGACGCTGGCTCACCCCACCGCTGGCAGTGGGCTGTATATCTGGTGTATTCCGGCGATGGTTGCTGGAGAACGGTTGCATTTGTGAGGCAGGCGAACACGTTATATCATTGAACACCATCAAAAACGATGAATGGGTACTCACCTTCAACGGGGTGGCGGGATGTCGGTTGGGCCGACTGTGCTGCGATAGTAGAAATCTGAGCTCTGAGCTCTGAGATCTGAGCTTTGAGGGAATGTATGATGCATTACAATAGGCTTGTCTGTACTGTACTTTTAACCGGCGTGCCACCTGGAGCCATCGATATCCATCGTGTCTTCGTTTGTCCCGTCAAATAGTCCATCATCCATCTCATTCAGTACGTAGTCCACGACAAAACTCTCCTGAACCAATCGGTCGAGCCTTGCGAGATGCCGTTGAGTATAAGGTATCAAGACGTCCACCATGTCCTTCATGGATGATGCGGCCCCGATCGGTTGTCGCGAGTCGTGCCCGAAACCACCAACTCCTTCCACATCTTTGTGGTCCAAAGCTTGTACGATATCTTCCGCGGGTCGCAATTTCAATACACAATAGAGAACACTTTGTGCAACGCCGCTCGTTTTCGCGTTCGTGTTCCAGTCGCGGACATATCGTAAGAGGAGAGAAAGGTCGGGACTCGGGAGCGTACGTAGAACTTCATCCAGTGCATGGTTGCCACTCACGGACGTATCGCTTGGCGAGCCTTGCTCCAATGCTGCTGACCGAATATCGCCAAACAGCGCAAGGAGTCTTCCGGGTTGTTGCATAGCAAGCGCGAGTTCAATCGCCCTCTGGTAATCGTGCATCGCAAGGTAATTCATAAAGTCTTGCTCTCTGCACGTGAATGTAGTTGGATGGGAACAGCACATGGATGTTCTTACCTGAGCACTTGGTCAGCGCGTTTTGCCTCTTTTTCCATTTCCTCCTCTTCCGTACAGTCTTGCCAGAACGTGACCACAGAGTCGGCGGCTCCGGACACGATCGTTGCTTCATCAGAACTTATAGCTAATGCCCAGACCTGCGACCCATCTCGATCAGCTCCTGGTCGGAAGTTCGGGTGCATACCTTGTCTTCATGGTTGTCCAGAGTCGCCACGCACCCCTCCTCTCTCACGCTCCACAACTTCACTAAGCCATCAGAACCTGTACTCACCAGGTGTATTCCATTGTTAATGAAGTCAACCCGGAGGACGGAATTGGTATGCCCCTCGAAGGTTTTGACGCAAGTAAAGTCGTCGAGACTCCAAAGTTTGACAGTCTTATCACTGCTCCCAGTAGCCAATACACGTTCGGTTTTCCCGAATCTGACATTCCAGACACCTCTTTTGTGGCCTTTGCAACACCCCAAGTGTTTAATCTCCCCGTACGCCGGTTTTCCTCGAGAACCAGGCGTAAAAGAGACTTCGTAGATGTTTGCAGTGCGGTCTTGGGAACCAGAGGCCAGAAGTTGGTCATTAGGTGCGACGTCCAGAGAATTGATATCCTTGTCATGTGCTCTGAGTGTTGTAAGACTGTGACATTTTACTGGATCTATTCCAGAGAACGTCAAAGGCAATTCTGATGAATCCCACATTTTGATTGTTCGATCCTGACTTCCAGTGAAGACAAACCGAGGGCGGGAGGTCGCGTCATTGTATACCCGTGACATAGCAACAGAGCCGACACTCTCGGTGTGACCTTCACAAATAGCAATGCAACCCCACCCATGAATGTCAGGCTGTTGTGAAAATGCCCAGATTCTTGCAGAATTGTCCTTGCTTCCACTGGCAAATATACGACCACCCAAACCTTGATCCAAGGACAGCACTATTTCAGTGTGACCGGCCAGAACTTGTGCATCCAGGTTGGAGGTTGAGTATATGCGAATGAGAGATGAGTTGGTGGCAAGTGCGAGCTGAGTGTCGCGAGGCCCAAAGTCGTTTGGCGGGTTGGAAAGGGAAGGCGGTGATAAGAAGACGGCATCAACAATTTCATCGTTGTATCCAATCATATGGCGAACTAGTGATCGAGTTTTGAGCGAATAAAAGAAGATGTTTTGATCCGCATGTACGGAAACAATGGCATCTGAGGACGGGAGGTAGCTAACCTCCAAGAACAATGAGAAACATGTCAGTGGCCCAGGCAGAGATCACTTACAAGGCATCGGTAATTTGCCTCTGTGCTTCCATGTCAACAGTATCAGAACCTGAGGCTGCAGCTAAGGAGTAGACAACGGAGCCCTGTGTAAGATCCCAGACCCGGACAACGCCCTTATCGCCGGCAGTGAAAAATTGAAGTATTTGGGATTCAGGGGTGACGTCGTTGAGTTCGGGGTGTACGAACCCTACGGCTTCGACACTTTCCATGACTGGAATTGTCTTGGAAAGAGTTGGGGCTATGATGGTCGTTTTTCTTTTTCTTTCACTTCCATCAGCCGGACGAGAGCTTCCGGACATATCCCAAAGCAAGACTACGGTGTCCCTTCCTCCACTAATGAGCCATTTTCCATCTGGTGTTACATCCAGACCCCGCGGAACGGAAACGTGACCCTCCAGGACGGCAATCGGTCGGAGTGCTTCTTGGTCATTTCTAGACGTTGCCATCAAGTCGAATAAGCGAATTCGAGTATCGACTGAGGCGGTCACAAGCTGAAAGGTCCTCTCTGAGCTGGCAGTCGATGGATCCCGGGGAAAATTGAATTTTAAAGCACTGACAACGCCCCCGTGTCCTTTGAAAACATGGGTGACGTGTGCCGCGGAGATGTCCCAAACTTTGACAATGCCGTCTGCTGATCCAGAAGCAAGAAACGTTGATGTTGGGTCAATTGTACAAACATGTACTGGTGCATCGTGGGCATGGGCAATGACTCGGGAAGGGTGCACCACCTGACTAGAACAGACTTCTGGAATCTCGTAGAATCGGAGCGAAGGGGAAGTTGTGAATAGTATGAGTTTCGCCGCCGAAGGCGATAAGCAATGTGTTGTGATGGCCTCGGATGCCTACGCGAAATAAGCAACAGACAAGAAAAATGCACACAAGACATACGCAGGAGAACCGGCAAAGTAGTTGTCCACTGCTCAATTCTGTTAACAGTGCCTCTTCCGCGAGACATGTCACAATCTTGGAACCATCCGCAGCGACTGCAATAGAACCTGTTGTATGCAACGGCTCGATCGTCCGCAATTGTTTGAAACTATCATCGAGCAGTTAGTTAAGGACACTCCCCAATATTTGGGAGATCCTACATAGTTCTGGCTTTATGCCTCTGACCAGCAGCCATGTTGGTTTCAGGGTTACAGAATCGTAGCCGCAAGTTACTGATGCTTTGAAAAAACTTGTATGTATTACTACTCCGAGCCGCGGCAAACACTATGATACTTGAATAACGTAAGGCTGACTCTCGCGTCAAAGCCCGCTACGTTCTATGGTTCTACCTCCAGCCGCCAGGTCGAAGGACGCCAGAAAATCTGCAAAACCGATGTGCATCGCCGGGTCGATTACACTTGGATAGCACCAACACTATGCCAGCTGGCTTCGAAGTCGGAGAACGGTCTCCTCAGCTGCCCTTCTCAATCGGCTCTCTTCGCTCGCAATCCTCTCAGCTTCTCTTCTTTTCCTTCCTTCTTCTTCCAACAAACTTTCTGTCGCCCTCAACGCAGCTTTTGATCGGGCCGCTTCAGCTTGTGCTTCGGCAAGTTGATCTGATATTCGCAAAGAAACAGATATGGCATCAGCGGCTTGTCGCCGTAGTCCAGCCATTTCTATCTGCATTCGATCGATAACACCTTCTTCGGCGGCGGAGTAAACCCGGCACCCCTTATCTGAACTATAAAGACGGGATGCAGCTTCGTGAATCCCAAGAACGTCTAGGCCGGAGGCTGATGGATCGTGGCTGCGAGGAAGAACTAGCATGTCTTCTTCGCTTTCGTACTCGTTTTCCGACCCGTTACATTCTTGTGGACCGTGTTGTTTGTCCGTACTAAGTATGGAGGATGTTCCGCTTTCTGGTAGTACAGGTTTTCGTGGCCTCCCGCGCTTTTTCTGGTTCGATTGCACTGAATCGACCTGTGAGGGATCAGATGCAGCTTTCGATGTCCGCCCGCGTTTCCGCGGTCGCTTCGTACCAGGGGGAGCAGAGAGATTCACCGTCCAGTAGGAGCCAAACCCCGGATCAGTGACTGGGCGAGGTTGACGCTCAAACAGTCTGTTCAAAGATAAATGGTGGCGAACGGATTGCTTTGAGAAAGACATTAGAAGCAGAAAATCCCAAAGATGCAACCATCGTACCTTCCACGTTGCGCCAGCATCCCGAAAGTACGCATACTTATTTTCCATAGCTGCATAGATCTCCCTTATTGTTAATCGCTGCTTGGCACTCCCCAGAATCGCACAGCGCAGAATGATGGGAAGCGTATGTTGTGGCCGCCCGTCCGTGTCTGGGAGGCAAGCGAGGGTGTCCGGGCAGTTGGGATGTGGCTCATGATCACCGTAGTTGCCTTTTCCTGAAAGTCGCGAGGTACCTTTGGCCATTGGTTCTGCACTTATATCCGATGCAGAGTCTGGCGATGTTGATCCCTCCCGTTCTGGTTCCGCTTGTGTTGACCTGGACAAAGGGGGTTAACGGAGGAAAGATGAACGAATATAACCTCGACCGACTTGCACGAACTAGACAGACTTTCTTCGGGATTCAAGAGGTTTTGAATACTGGACATTCTTCTGTGGCATCCAGATGGTGGTTCACCATAAACATCAAAAATACAAAGACGTCGCGCGTTGTCATTGTAGGTCCAAACGATTACATAATTCTACTACATTCGATAAACATGATTTGGAGAATCAGGGAAGTCATATGGGTAGCTCGTTGACGGCCTCCACCCTGCGGCAGGCGTATAGTTCGCACTCATCAAAGATTCCAAGTTCGGTGCATTCACCACGGAGGGCGGTTGTTGGTAGGATGGGTGTACAGCGCTCGTCGTACGGGGCCACCATTCGTACCCAGGATAATAAGACGTTGATGGTTCAATGCCTGGGATATCTAGTCCCAACATGTGCGCCATCATGCGAGTGCTGATATCCTGGATTCCGGTGGCAGCCCGTTCCTTTGAGCCGGTATCCCCAAACGCCTCCCTTTGGAGAAAGTCTGAACTTTTCTCCCTTCCAAACGCATCTTCGGCGCCGCGCTTTTGCCGGTCATGATTTTGCAACATAGGTGCAAGGTTGCTATCTACCTGGACCTCAACACCGTGAAGTAAGTCCCATGCCCTAGCTGCACTGGGCCAGGTCGTCTACGTATGTGTGAACAGTATGTCTGGGATGTTTGATATATGTACGCACTTGCATCTCTTTGAGCGCAGATAACGACTGCTGGAAGCCAACGTAAGCTTGTACATTTGACGGACGTAGAGTCACTTCAAGTGGAATGTGAGCGGGTGATGGAATCCCTATCATTTAGGACATACATGTCACAATATGCATGATACTAGACACAAATGAGAGAAGCGCAAGCATATATTAAAATAACTCACCCAGAACTGAGGATATACGATGAAAGAAAAGGCGATGCACGCTTGATGTTGTAGTAATCGTGGTAGGTTGTTACTGAGTGACCATAAATAGAATTTTTGGTATTCACATGACACAACTTACCAATAGTACCGATGTAGGTTGCAGCACTCTGGCAACGGTCAAAGGCTTTCAGCGACGTCGTGTGGGAGCCGGAAGGTGGGTCTTGCAGGATAGGCTCGGAGCTAAAGGATTTTAACTCAGATGCCTCAGATACAACTGGGTCAAGTTCGTACCCCTTCCAATTTGGTATACTAGACCAAAAGGATACATCAGCAACTTGCCTCCGACGAGGAACGCGACCCACAAGGCTCTATGCAAAAGCAATACAGCGAACCAATATTTAATGTGGATGTACAAAACAGGGGCTGGTGGAGTATTTCTTTTACTTGCAAGGTCGTATCGTAGGTTGTTCGGAAGTTCAAGGTACCATTGGTCAAGACGAGCTTCCAAGTTACTCAAGATGGCTCGTCTGGAACCACGCCTGCCATAGGACTTGACTGGATAAACCAACGACACGATTGACCCAATTATCACGGCTAAACAAAATATGAGCGGGAATTATAACCCTAGACAAACACTGACAGAGTGATGAAGCAACTCGAAAGCACTGCATAATGAGGACAGTAGATGTAGATTGGTGTGACACAACACTAAGTTGGTGATTTAAGTGCTGATCATCCTCATACTGTAAAGCTAATTAGCGGGAAAGGAAGAGGAAAAAAAGCCACTGTAGGCTTGCAGACCTCACCTCTTCTGCATCTGGTAACGATGTATCGAAATCATTCTCGTCGATACATACTGGGCGTCCTATAAGTGCGATCAGTCATCTACGCGCAAATATCAAACCCATGCGAACCCATATAAGTAGAGCTATACCTTGAAGTCAAAAAAATTGAGCTGAGTCAATGGCATACGACAGAGACACCTACTTATCCGCAATACAACAAGCCCACCATATCTGCTTCCTCACTTGATTTTCTTCCTTAGAAAACATCTTTCTCCCATTGAACTGCCAGTTATCTGCTGCACGATTGAGACCCAGGTCTAGCGCCTACGCCATCATTCGTTAAATTAAGACTGAAAATCAGTATATGGAACCCAACCATTCTTATGGCCATTCCTTGGAAATCAAAGTGAGTTAAGACTCGGAGTGAAAACATGTATTCAATATCACCGCACCGATGTACAACCAACCCTGTTCCATGGAACCTGAAAGCTGTGTCAGCACGGGATCTGACGATCGCACAAAGCCATACCGATCCCAAATTCACGGTGACCAAGCAGGAGCAATGCCTGACATGTAGATGCTCGACAATTATGTGACACTTGCGCTAACAACCGGAAAGATAATGGCGATCAAGAAAATAAGTAATAGACACAGGTCTGATGACGTACGTACCCAGGACACTTCTAGCTTGACTGAGGTAATCACACCCGGCATCCCATATCTTCTCCATAGGTTCCGAAGCACTCTCATCGAGGTAGCGTGCAGCAACGGAAAACATAGATAGGAGTAATAATCTGCTAATGGTCTGTGACGATTCAGGGGCGGGAGAAGGAGGAACAGCATTTGAACCTGGCGCGCTCAAATTGCCACTAGACCTGGGTAAGAAACGATTCGGGCAGACAATGTGAACTCAACCAACTTTCGTTTCCTGTTGCGGCAAGGTATCTAAGTAACCAAGCTCAAAGCAATTAGACGACAAAACTTGCCATTCATTGTATTCCCGCAGAAAACGGCCCTTGTGAATAACAGGAAATATTGGATGAGCATACGCGAAGTACAAGTCGAGCAGTCGATCCTGTATCTCAACGGGAGGAAGCGTAACAGAAATATCAGCTTCTGGAGGCATGATAGATGAATTTGTACTGGCAGATGGCCAGAAGCGCGCCATTGGAAGCCTCCTGTACGGACGCATCAGCGTCTTGTTGTGATCACATAAGAAGGAAAGAACTACCAAACACCACCGTCAAGACGACTATCTAGTCGATCATTTCGAATGAGGAGGTGAAGACCACAGGCCTTCCCATGATATCGCACCTAGACTCGATAAGAAAATCGTAACATCAGTCAACGCTCAGCGCACCTCTTGATTCTCGTCCAACGATAGCTGTCCAAATGCAGTCTCACATTGTGAATCATCCGCCTGTTCAGAATCTGAATTACATTAGTATTAAGTGGAATGGGTTTTAGCATCGTGCAAATTAGTAACTCACCCGACGATGCCTCCATGGTGTACATGTCGTTCCAATTCGGAGAGATCGGATCGGCGCTGAAAGTAGTTTCATCAAGTCGACGGCGTTGTGGCAAAGGAGCGCCGCCAAATGCACGAGAAGGTGACTGTTGAGTGCTGACACTATCTCCTGATCCATTCTTACACAAGCGAATGGCTAAACGGTCTTGCCATTCTGTAGTCGGTATGCTTGACAAGGCGCTGTCTTTGAGAAAGTTCACAAAACTATTGCTTTGGAGAAATAGACGAAGACCTTTACCTCTTGAAGAAGAAACAATCTCTCGTGATATACGTGACTGACGTCTAGATCGCGCAGCATCACGAGCAGTTTCATTGCTGCGAAAAATACAAGCGAAGAAGTCTTCTTTGGTGGCACCTGCAGGTTGAGAGAGACGCCCTGAAGGGCCCTGATTCTTATCTCAGTTTTGACAGCGATGCACAAGGAACACGTGCGCACAAATGGTCCAGTATCCACCCTGCCCAAAATCTCCCTAGCTAACTCGTCTTGTCGAATGTCAGCCAGTAGGTCCTGTACACGACGGTCTGGACATGCGAGCAATGACCCAAGCAATGACTCGACTTGGTGCCACCGCTGTTCAATAGCCTGAATGTATCCTTTTGGAGGACCACGCTTGTAGCTAGGGCCTACAGGGATCGATGAAGGATTTCCATCGAACGCTGCTGTGAATGCTTACCTAGAAAAGTACAGACTGAGAAAGGGGTGATCGTCAGGATTCAAACAACATTATTAGCGAAAGGAAATATACCGTTGCCTCCAAGAGCACAACCCTTGCAAGTTCCTGAGGTACTGGAAGGCTCGCACTTGCTCTTGGTCTTTCTGCACTGATCGCAGGCTAATGACAATTCAGTGGACAAAGATGCGATAGCGAAAAAACGAATTCACCTCTGCTACTCCGCTTACGGCTTGATAAGTCGTGATTCAACTCTTCATCTGAGTGCTCGGATTCGTTCCAGTGTGTTGTTGACATTGTCGTTGATATCCAAGATTCGTTTGGAGCGTTTAACTGTCAGGGCGTACTCATTGGGGAAAGTAATATTAGTAATAATTCGTCAACTTCGGTAAATATTCACACGCAATTTACATAAATGCTGATTTAGCCCCTGGCACACAACTGTTCGAAAGTCTTACAGGGATGGTGTATCAATGTACTACACTCAAGGATCGATGATATCGTAGGTTTCAATAGCGCGAGACAAGACACCTACCGAATATCAGGTTCTGAAAAATCACCGCATGAAAAGCAGCGGTAGATCGACCGCAACCAAGCAAGGAAGTCGGGCCGACGAAAGATCCAGCACAGGACGACTCCCCTACTTAAGAGGACTGTACGGAAGAGGAAGTAATATAAAAGAGTCCATAAATTTCGCCAGTTGCGCAGTCTACAGCATGACGTCAGTCTTTCAAATCTTGGATAAAACAAATCACGTACCTTGGCGACTGTCTCCGCCCATCCGTCAATCTGCCAGGCCTTCTCCCTCGTCTCTTTCCTCGCTTCAAGGCTCCTAACACGGTCGTGAGAGCGATTTGTCACAAAAGCCAGACTGCCACTCACGGATATTGCCACATGTGGTGGACTTGGTGGAGCCTTCCAATCTGCGAGAACCAAGCTCCGACTGGTGCGACAAATTTGCGACGGGCTTCGATACCCCTACGCCTGGCAGCGCCGGTTAATCTCGGAACACAATATATGGCAGGCTGCCAGAAGCATACCATGTATTCTCCCACTCCAAAAGGGTGCCGGGTTTCAATTGGTAACTCCGTAGTTCAAATACACCACCTTGAGCACGTGGAGGCGCAGTAGGGAAGAATGCAAATTCTTGAGCAAGCTGTGTAGAACGAGAGGTTACGTGGGGTAGAAGCGTCTTGTAGGTTCCCGCGTGCTGGAGGGAGTTTGGAAATAAGTACCATGCGCGAATAGAATGAAGGCAGGGGAAACCACCTCAGAGCTCTTGATGAGCTCCATTGTCTTGTCGTAACCAGCATAATTCTCATACTCCAGTATGTGGACTGAGGTTTGAGTAAGAATGAATCAGCTTCCGCAACGTCGTGTAATGAGACGCACGCACTGAACGTGTCTTGGTTACCGACCAACGTCTCCCAGCTGCCCGTCAGCTTGACGTGTAATCGCGGGTCATCCTTGATCCCCCCGTAGTACTTTTCACTGTGAAACAACGTGAATATAGTGTTCCGAACTGCTAGAAAACCACGCACGCAGCAAGTTTATACTCGTCAACTGAATCGGGTTTCACTCGATGGACTACCCAGCCATCAGAGTATCGGTTTCATGCACACAACGAACCCTTACCTTCGAACCCATGGACATATTTCCCTCTCGCAACAAGTCTCGAATGTTGTTGTATTTCAATTTCACCCGCCCTGCGAGCATCTGGTGAGCCATGGAGCAGCGTCTGCCGCATGTCTTGAGTATCATAGCCTTGAGAATGCATGTGCACTACCTGAACAGAAATACTGCGTTGCGCGCCTCGAAACGCAACATCAGGTTTAAGTGCACTCTTGGCTGCCAGGTGGAACATCGTCGAACCCATATTGTGGTCGTATACGGTATGGAACCGTGGTAGCAGGACGTAGGGCGGCGTCAGGAAGCGGAGTTAGTGACGAAAACTTATTACACACTAACCTGGTAACTGTAAGCTAAGTATATGCCCAGGTTGGACCTCAAATTCAAACATCAATTTAAAGTTATAAACAAGGCACCATGTAAAATACATGTTTTCTCTACGCATTTTGTTGCAGGGACCTCACCCAGACCCCATATATCACCCATGGAATAGAAACACCTGCTCCAGCTGTGGCTTTGAAGAACCGAGCGTGGGACCCTGCCATTCGCACACTGCACTCCAACAAACTATTTTCTCGCTCCTGCGTTGGCCTTGCTATCACCGCTGTACATCGGGACACAGTTTGATATGGTGACACTAACTACGTGTCCGCTTCACCTTGGCGTTACGTATCGTATAATTTCAATGCTTACCCAGTGTTTTCCATCCAAAGAGCATTCGTATTTCGCACTATGGAGAATTTGCTCGTTATTTGGAGCCACGAGGAAAACCATCTCGACAATGGAATTGTTGTATTCAAACGTCGATAACACGTCGATGAGAATGTAGTCGCCTTGTTTTGCGTCTGTGGCTACCATTCAAAAACCGATGATGGTATGGATGACCCCTTCGACTCACTATGAGGACTAAGGAATGCAGTTTCGATATTCCCGTCCAAAGCACAAGACAGGGGATGCTCTTGGTAGTACAGCATTGCATTCTCTCCCATTGCCCTGGCACGCCTTTCCTCGTTCCCGAACATGTCTATCGCAGCTATGCAATTGGGTAGATCATCGTCGGGAAGTAGTCTGATGTTGGTTTCTAGCAGGTAAGGTGTACCGAGGGCAGCGGCCCGGTTTAGGGAGTAGTTATCAGAGTTGGAGGTATAATCATCCCTCTTCACGAAACCTAGGTTACCCGTTGGAGCAACGCTGGCCACTGGGCGCGCTATGATTCCGTCCAGGAGACGACATGCGTTTTCCTGCATCGTGTAGATTGGCATAATTTTACACGAGAGAGTGGAACTCACTATATGTGCTCGGTTCCGTTCGTTTCCCTCGTGACCGACGGTAAATGGCTGGCCACCTCCAAGCTCTATTCCTTGATCGAACCAAATTTCCGGTACTTGGTTGCTCAAGACGGTGAAGTAGTTGTCTGCCATTTTCATCTGTTCGTCCGTGACGCCAAGGGATTCATCGTGTAAGAGAGAGAGAAAGTCGAGTATGCGTTGTCGATTAAGCATGGCACCGTGACCTAGCCAAGAAAAACCAGTGTGGATACCGTTTGACGTGACCGTTGTGCGCAGCCGACTGGACAGATGCTCGTGAGGTGGCAAGAGAAATATTCCGCCCTGCGAGGAATCTTCTATTCGACAGCGAAGCGTCTTTATGAGTTCGGGGAGGACGATGTAGTCATCATCCTGCACTCGCCAATCCGGATTGGTTGACAAACTGGAGGGTATGTCAAGCTGGATCAGAAACATACCTGGATAAAACAATATGCAGTTGACACCCTTGCACACGCAAGGAATCGAGCATGAAAATACAGATTTTCCGGAGAGTTTTCTATCCTGAGCTTCCGTGTGTCACAGCAAGCGCTGGAGAAAGTCTGAGCATAGTGTCAGCCACAACTTGTCAAGTAGAGATAGATAAATCCACCTCTTTCGAAAGCTTCTGAGGGCTGTTGTTCCAAACATACACTTCCGCGATGGTGTCGTCTAACCATGGGCCACAAAGGAGAGATGCGATGCGGATCACGTTATCCAACCGAGACCAGTTGAGGATGACGGCGGTGACATCAGGACGCGTCCGACTCGGAGTATTCGACGCGGGTAGGCCTACGCGAATTCCCAGAGAATCGCTGGTACCAAGAGTCTCTGTAAAACTGAGGGGGAAAGTCGGCGCTCGGAGGTGCAAGTCGCTCAGAATCGCATCTAGTATCGCCTTCGACTCGGAGACCATTGTCTGGTCGACGCTGGCTACAAGTTCGATATTAATCCGCGATGACTCGCAACTCTTACCACTCGATTAGGTTTCCTCCTCATCGATGATCGATGATCGATCACCCAAGGAGGATATTTGTAATGACGCAAGGCTAGTCACCCATATACGACAAAAGTACTACAAAACAACTCAGTCCATTCTGCCCTTGAGGGTACGTGTTACGACCTTATCCTTTGTACTGAATGGGGAGGGTCAGGTAAAAGATGATCTGGGGTGTGCCAAATGGCTCACATCACATGTACAACTGCACCCCAGCCCGAAAACGCGTCTCGATCGACCGCATTTAGCAAGGTCTGCGAGATGGTCTCGAAAAGATCCTCGGGTTCTAAGTCAGGCTCCCAAAGACCCTCTGCGACACCGAACAGTTTTGAGCTAGCAACGCCAGCGACGACGAAATCTTTGGCAAAATTTATGCAACCTATGAGATCGGTTGCGGCAATGAATGGCTTGTATGCGCCTGAGGGGGTCTTTGAAAGACCGGCGACGACGGGTTCGATAAAGTATGGTGCAAATCGATGCTCATACAAGGTGGAAGACACCATGTGGGTAAACGTCTCTGGTTGGATCTCTCGCTCTTCTTTGATCGAGTACATGTTGACGCGATAACGGAAGCGCTCGTTTCTAGGATGCTAAGATCGAGGCGTGGTGGGTCAGACGGGTGACTCACAGAGTGGTGACGTCGGTGGCCAGCCCGGGGAGACCGACATACAATCTGTCTGTAACAGGAAAGACCTAGGGAATGATGAGAATAGAAGGGAATGCAGACAAGGCTTGGACGATTACCCTCTGGAAGTCGGATGAAATGCCCAACGACTGGGTGCCAAACCGAAGGTCGGATGCGATGGCGACACAGTCCTTGCCCACCATGGCTATCACAGAGCCACCATTATATTCCAACGCGGACTGTATCTACGTGAGACGAGAGTGACGGTGACGAAGGAATGCTTACCATCGCTGCTTGTGGGGAGATTCGAATTCGACGCGTCAGTGATATCCAGGTGATGTGACGCGTCCCCGAGATATATGTCACGGAATCTGTCACGGGCGCGTTACACATACTCACGGATGCCGCGATTACGTCATAGGAAACCATATGAGTTTCACATCACCCAGTGACTTTGTTCACCCACTCGTTTATCAGTGTCGGATGTGTTCGTTGATGTGACTTGTCGTCCTTCCTATTTTACATCTCCGCACAACACCGAGGAAACGCTCGACCTTGATCATGAATCGCATCCTTCAGCGTTCGCTCTCCAACATTCGAACCCGGGTACAGGTATGGTCATTTCCTACCATACACACCCATTCCAACGTACGCTTCAGGACAGAATTTCACGCATCGACGCACAGAGACCCCTCTCACCATCTCTGGTCGATTCCTTCAATCGCAAACATGATTACCTTCGCATCTCACTAACTGAACGATGCAACTTGAGATGTATGTCCTTTCTGTGTCGCTTCGGGCAGGAAGTTCATCTCTGCATCAGGCTTCTACTGCATGCCCACCGATGGCGTGGAGCTGTCTCCCAAGACACACATTCTCACGGACGACGAAGTCATCCGTCTCGCCTCTCTGTTCGTTAGAAGCGGGGTCCGTAAGATCCGTTTAACCGGTGGAGAGCCTACGGTCAGAAAGGGTCTCGACGGTATCATAGGTAACCTGTCCCGCCGTTTGACATCAGCCGCCATAAAACGTTGACCTCAGCACGACTTAATGATCTCCGCCCATATGGTCTCGACTCGATCGCAATGACCAGCAACGGGCTCGCTCTGCGTCGTCGATTGTCTGATTTAGTGAACAAGGGTCTCACTCACCTCAACTTGAGGTCTGCCTCCTAGCCTCTCCTCGATTTAACTGCAGGACTCAAGTCTTTCAGCCTTGACACACTAGACCCCTTGAAGTTTGAAATTATGACACGCCGACCTGGCCATGATGCCGTCTTGCAATCTTTAGATGAAGCATTATCCTCCACTAACCTGAAATCAGTCAAACTAAACGTCGTCGTCGTCAAAGGACTCAACGATTCAGAGGTCTTAGACTTTGTCGAACTCACCAAGTATAAAAAGCTCTCCGTGCGCTTCATCGAATTTATGCCTTTTACAGGTAATAGCGGGTAGTTTTCCATTCTCTTGTCAGATTCTCACGTTCAATCTGCAAGGTAACAAGTGGGATCAAGCTAAAATGGTACCGTCCGCAGAGTTGCTGGATACAATCAAACAGCGGCATCCTACAATTGCACGCGCACCTGATGAACTCAATGATACCGCTCGTTCTTGGCAAATACCGACATACGCAGGAAACATTGGTTTTATTAGCAGCATGTCTGACCACTTTTGTTCGTCTTGCAATCGTCTGCGACTTACTGCAGATGGTCAAATAAAGGCGAGGTTTTCTCCACCCATAATAAAGCACCTTATTGAATGTGTAATCATCAGGTTTGTTTGTTCGATGCCAAGGAGATCTCTCTTCGCGACGCAGTCCGAAACGGTGCAACAGATGAAGACCTTCTCCAGATCATCGGATCCGCTGTTTCTGGGAAGAAAGAAAAACATGCAGGGATGGAGGATATTGATGTTGTAACCAATCGACCGATGATTTTGATTGGAGGTTAGCGACTTTCCTCGATAAGCTGTAGGATATAGTTAGCATCATCTTTCCTGATCAACGCTCGTATTTACGCAGGACCACAGCAATCATTGATACACCCCTCTCCGGGTCTTTTGTTCAGGAATCTGGTCCCCACCTCGATTAACCCCCGAACTCGAGTTGAAAGACGCTGGCAGAGTCGCTCCGAGTCAGCTAATACGCCCAGACTAACCCACTTGAATTCCGCTGGTCGCCCATCCATGGTGGATGTTGGCGATAAAGATTCGACTAAGCGCACTGCTACAGCGACAGGTTATATCTACATTCCTAAAATCGCTTACGAGCTGGTTACCGGAGCTCCAGATACCAGCCCATCTGAGTCAGCGGATAAACTACGAACGAAGACCACACGGAAGGGTGATACCCTCACCGTAGCGCAGCTCGCAGCCATAATGGGATGCAAACGGACAGCGGAATTGATCCCATTGTGCCATCCCTTGCGGCTGTCCAATATCTCAGTTACGCTGACACCTGAAGTGGTCCGGGAGGGCCGTCTTGGAGGACATCATTCCAACGCATTGCCACACAGGATTCGATGCACAGCTACGGTTTCGTGTGAGGGGAAAACCGGGGTTGAAATGGAAGCATTGACTGCTGTATCCGTCGGATTACTCACAGTTTGGGATATGCTCAAGGCTGTCGCGGGCAAAAAGATGATGATAGGGAATATCTTTGTGTCACACAAAGGTGGCGGCAAGTCCGGCGACTTCACTCGCCGCGAGGGCGCCGAAGCACCCTTGGAGAGCTATTAATATTTGGAGGAAACTGTAACGTGTATGGTTCTATGGGTTTGTCGACTTTCTACATATGTATGGGCGGATTGACGAGAGCTTAAGGTAGACTATGAATAGCGTCATATGCAATGAGGAGGTCCAAGAATGCAAGAAGGAATCGGCCATGAACCAACCACCAGGTTTCACTGATCACCAGTGTCCACGATCTGTGCCAACGAATCCAAGTTCCAGTGCATCTTCCACATCCTCGGGTCGTTCTTTAGGATTTTCGGAAAGTCCGACAAACCCGACGCGATGGTAGACACGACGTGCACTATTTTCATGACCGACGTACAAGACGACACATTCTTTCCCGCATTCCAGAAGTCTGTTTTCGAGTGCTTTAGGAACTAGGTGGCGATAATATGACCAGATGCGCTTACCGGCTTGTTACGGAGCGGACTAGATGCTCAGCAAAACCTCGACGTCGCCAACTTGGGCAAGTGTAAACTTTTGTTATCGCCGAAACCTTCATCGACGACCGGGTGACAGCGCAGATGGCTGCGATCGCACCAGATACTTCGTACACCCAGATCTGACCTTTTGATACGAGCTCCTGTGCCTCTGCACGGGCGAGCTCAATTGTCAGTGGGAAATATATCTAAGAAGGAATATTGTATGAGTATCGACAGCACACACGTCAAAACGTACAATCCATACATACCGAATCATCAGCGAAATTCTTGCACAATCTGGCAATATCTTCGATATCGGATACCATTCCACGTCGGATGAGATGTCCAAATGGTAGGATGATCTTTGGGTCGGTAATTGTTGCTTTGGTACAATAGGTGAGGTATGCGGAGTAGAATGGTTGGGGTTCGACCTCGAAGCCGGTAAGACCTGTCCAGTACTTGCTGAAGGTCTTTACGATGGAAGTCATACCAAAGACGGAGAAGACTCGCGTCGGAGGCACGCATAACACCAGGCGATCAGCGAGGGCTTTGACACGCGGCATCAACCATTGATGGGAAGATGCCATCCCGAGCTGTGTCGCCCATAGAAAGACAGGTAATTCATGTTGTCCTGCACGATGACAAGCCAAAACAAGCTCGAGTTCTAGAGCGCCCTGCGGGGACGTTGACCAAGCGGTCAACCATAGCGAGTCACCGACTTCGTCGTTGGACGATGCGTCGAGCGCCACTTCAGACTGCGTAACAAATTGGAAGCCCGTCAATGCCTCTTCAGCAGTGATCATCTTGAGTGCATGTGCCAAGATGATATTTGAAGAACGCTCATTTTCGTGAAGCGTTGGGTAAGCAACGGAGAGGAAAGCCCGAGCAGTATAATGTTCGCAAATGCGGACATCAGATACGGAATAGTGTGTGAGGGCGGGCATGCTGAGAAATGGGTAGGTTTGCAAGGGCGACGGATATGAGAACAGCTGGGCAAAGTCGGATCTTCACATTCATCTTTATACTGAACGTCTAACGCACGTGTCCCTCTGGAAGTGAGCATGGCAGTAGCCATTGGATGGATCACGCAGAGGATGGCTACGAGCAGGCCATGCCATCTTGACAGGATTGTTGTGATAAACCACAGGGTGGATCCTGATACCGACTTGAAGCTCTCGCACTGCACGAAGAGCAACTTGGCTCAACAAACAACACCACTCGGATCTCACTTGACCTACATTTTCTCAGTTGCAATATACTTACAGCAACGAAGGTTGACTACACCTGATATCTACAGCATGCCTAAGTGGCTGTACTGTTTTCTAGTAAAGGTCGCATGGCGTGCATGGATATCGGCCCACCGCTGCCATTATGGCAGTCAATGATCGAGTGGCGAGTGCGGCCACAGAGCTGGCCCGCTTCCTCCGGATCTCGGAAACCTCGTTAACCTGCCAACTTGGCCGCTCTCAGAAAAATTCGGCGTAAACTTTCATATCACTGGCAGTGAACACAGGATATGTCCTGGATGCGGCTACTGAATAAACGAGGAAAGCTCCTCGGATATAGAATTCTGTCCATCGACCAGCCGTCCAATCTCCTCTCCTGCCTACGGCGTCAAGGCGTTACCACGAAATGCTAGCACCCACAGGACAAATTCGGGAGACTTACTTTATTCAGCTTGATAATGGTCGGGATAGTCGTAATTTTCCATGGTTCCTTTCGGAAGACGTTGTCATTTGTCTTCCATCTGTCTCTGCCGTTGAAACACAGGAAGTTTCCCAAGACCAACGCCTACTCTGATCTCTGCCCAACATAAACCAAAGCGGCGGACGGCCCTTTCTCAGAGTCAAACGTGTTTCTGATCAGATCTTCCACAGCAATACAGTCCTAAAGATACTCATCTTAGCCTGCCAAGTCTCAGAAACCATGCCAATGGTTAACGCACGGGGCACCACAGCAAATTACGTTCTGGCAGTCTAGAAGAGAAAAAGACGAGGAACCGTTCCACCGCATTGCTGAGCAATGCTGCGTCGTGGACTTCATGCAATGGCATATAAGTAGTTGGGAAAAAAATGTGCAAATTGCAGTTGAAGGAGTGACGGTAAGGTGTAGTCCAATCCAAATAAGTAAATAACGCATCTACAAATTTACAAAGCAAAATCAACGGATGGCCATCTCTAAGTACCACTGTCTTCACGTCTACATCATTAGGATAGCGGATAAGTAGCATATCGCATAAACAAGGCGGAGATGATGCCTGCCATATATCAGGCCAAACTGGATGACGGAGGGCGAACGAGAGGAGTGAAGTTAGCAGCACGGCGCCCAAAATCGCCATGGACATCAAGTAAGATTTTCAAGGCATTCCGTGCACGGATCCTTGACATCTCCTCTTGCCGTGAGGTAAGTGCGGTCTGTACTTGGGGCGGTTTATCTTCCCACGGGTACTGCACGTGCAAAGAAGTGTCAGTATCACAATATTCTCTCCATAGTATACTTACCGGTAAGTACTGCAAGAACAAGTTCTTCAATGACTACGAGTCTCTGGAGGTGAAAGATTCACGTACCTTGTGCAAATACTCGTAGGCAACTAGAGTGAAGCCGAACTGAGGACTACTCCGGAGGATGCGTGCTGGACCACCCTTGAATAGTGCTCTGAAGCCTTCTTCTCGATCTGAACAATTATTAGGTAGGTTCAGTTCAGGTGGATAGGCACCAAGCTCACATATGTTCACAAACGCATCTGTTAGACCCTTGTAGTTAGATTGGCCTTTACGAGCCTCAACTTGAAGACGAGTCTTCACAACGTCTACCTGTTTGTCAGCAAAATTCAAAAGATCATGCATCAAACTGACCTGCTGGAGTCGTCAAGTAAGCTGCCGGCATACCTCTGTTGAGCACTTTCAGATTGAGATAACCATGCAATTCAGCACAAGAACTCACGCAATGGCAGCTGCGCTGAGCGTCTCAAAGAAATTAAGTTGTTTTCCATTGTAACCCTCTTGGAAAACATCCTTCTTGAGATGTGAGTAGGCAGGGAAGTAAACTGCAGAAAACGGAATATCA
>JBBPLL010000368.1:0-28418 GCA_038089755.1 Leccinellum rugosiceps | reverse complement strand
ACAAGGTAACATCCCTTATGGATGACATAATCATGTGATGAAGCATGTGCACAATAGATCACATGATAGTCTAGACAATGACATCACATCATGTGATATTACATAGTAAAACCCTATGACCAGATGACATCATACCTGATGCATACCTGATGTCACTCCATATTTATGATGACATGTTCTGGGCCTTACGCCCTTAACAATGGACAATCATTGATCGAACCCTAAACCCTATGTCTAGATGACATCATGGGCTATTACAGAATCATCTGGTGTTGAGATTCATAGATTCGGTTCTATTCATTCTATGATATCTCGTAGCATGACAAGTCGTCACCACTACTGACACCTGTTTATGACACATCTATCATGTGATCATACACATGTCTTATCTCTTATCTTCTTATCTTTCTATTGCTTATCATATTACTCATCACATAGATAAGCACCTACATCCTATTGGACGATAGGTTATCTTACTGCGGATGACTCATATCTTCGTCATCCTTATTCCTTGACGTTCCATGATGTTCCATCATCATTCCCTACTATAGGAGATACGTACATAGATACAAACATGTTCTGTACGTATATAAACCTGGTGGTTTAGCCCCAGGTAAATTAACTCATTCCATTATCACCTAGCTCGAGTTCTACTCTCGCTATCTACCTCTTGCTCAACAACCTTCGGTTATTACAGTGAGTATCTCCCACTGTTGTCTTAGCTCCCTACCTTCGGCTACTGCGCTCCACATCGAGACTTGCTATCTCGATATCTGGAACATTCTAGCACATTCATTACCAACCCTAAACAAGGCCTACCCTAAAGTATTGTAGTTAGTATATATAGTAGTACTGACACACTGTATGTTCTTTAGTCTTGATATACCCTTTTATCCTTGCCAATGCTGGTGGGATCCTCTTAGGGCTTTGTCATTCTGGTTTGCATATAAGTCAGTCCCTGACACACAGTCTGATATTGGTCTGATGTACTTCTTTAAATTCTGCTAGAACCCTCATTCCAATGGCCCAGGGTGGATCCGAGTCAAAGGTACCTAGTACTAGTTAGTCATTCAAGCTGCGAACTTACAAACTACGCACCGGTGATTTCAACAGCCCGGCCTGCCACGTGTCGACTCATTGAACCGCAGTGAGGTACAAAGGGGCTAATTAGTAGTGAACCGAGTCACGTGTCCCAATACTAGCAAATAACAATCGAAGTTGTGCACACTGACAACACTTATTAATAGTTATTATTTGGGACTGGGAGAGAAAGAGAGCTGACAACACGATGAAACCATCCTGTTTCTACGCACATATGTATCACGATTCACGGTGATTCACCAGAGTCTTTTTTTTGCAAGCTGCACGGCGGCCACTCGAAGCCTGAGCGCCGAATACGTAATGGCACGACAGAACGATCTAGATTCTAGAGGGGGAGTCGACGAGTCAACGGGAGTCAACCGGGTCCGGGCTGCGGACACGGCGAGGGACACAGACTGCATGACGCAAGGCGTAACTTGGGCGCAAGGTACAGCACCACGGTACATAGCACGCAGCACGCGCCGATCGGGTTGGCATTGCATCATAATAAATTCAACAGTTCATCCGTGTGCACTTAGCCTAAGTGCAACGTAGTACCACCCGAGAAATATCAAGCAAAGAAGGATGCATACGAAGCATCACATGTACCACAGCGTCGAGGTACGGGAGATTGTTAAGTAAAAAAACATTTGATTATAGGTTAGACTAGCCCCGGGCCCGAACTCGAGAAGCTTCGAGTCAGTTTGGTTTGAACTTATCTGGGTTTCAAGACAGCGCGATTAATGCCCTATGAATGGACAGAATACTTGTCAGTGACACGTTCATCGCTATGTTTGTTGGGTTCACCTTGAGAATCACATATAGGGCGAAAAGCACATGGGCAACATCGTCGAAATGTAAGGAATAGGTCCAGGAAAATGTGTTCTCGAGCAGTAATTCGAGCGATAGAGGAATATTGTCTGTTCCTGTCGAAGGGTTGATGCAGCAAGGATTCGGGCTTTAGGTCGGAAATGGGCGGTACAACCGGCACAATGAGTTTGGGCGCTGGGCGAACAGACCGCAGGAACCTCTGGCGGCTCGAAAACGGTAAATAAAGTCTTCGTATGTCTACAGGTGCCTGTCGGAAAAGGTTAAACCCGCCAGAACCACTGCATAGACTTCCGTAGTCGGGGAGCGCACGCCGCAAGGTGGATACCATTTGAATATGGTGCTGGCGATATGAAGTGGGGCTCGTAATGGCCAACGTGACAGATCGAACACAAGTCGCTCAGGAACCTACCGAGAAGAGTTACGACAACGCGGCTTTATGCTACGGTATCTCGTTTCACGGCATTATCTCCTAGACCGCAAATCTCCTAGACGTATGTACGAACTAGACTTTGAACCTTACACAATTTATCGTTTGTCTGAGTGGGGTTACATTGCAATTATAACACTAGATGATGCGTACGTTACAAAGCCTTTAGGGCTCCAAAAGGTTATGCCATTCAGGCTCTGCTTACGAGTAAAGGTACCCGAGAGCCTTCTTCACCTAATATCCTCGGACGTGGTAAAATTCCGCCAGCGATACCCAGCTTCGTTTGAGGCCCATCGCGAAACTCGAACTTGAAGTTGCGAATGAGGGTAGAAAGAACAGCCTGTCGATTTCGGTTCGCACGATCGTACCAACATTAGATGATATCCGATCCAACCGCCGAGAGGCGATAAAACGTACCTTGAGTTCAGCGACAGCAAACACTTTCCCCAGGCATGTCCTGGGTCCATCGGCAAACGTCAACAAGTACTTGTGTCCATGTATTTCTTTTGCCTGCGGTGGAATGCCGTCTTCACGAATCCAACGGGATGGTTTGAATTCTTTGGCATCAGGTCCCCACAATGCCATGGAACGGTTAATGCATGCAATCGGAACCGTGACGACCGTACCACTGGGAACCGACAGATGGGTGATCGGGATTGGCGAGAATGGCAAAATAAAAGGGCTGCCCAGGGGGATCACATCATCCTCTATGGCCTATTCGTTGGAATGGGGTGAAATTCTGGCCTGGGAAGGAGTATGAAAGACATACTACACGTGACGTCTCTCCCAGCAAGGGATGCAATCGCAATGTCTCAAGCACGACTGCATCGAGGTACGGAAGTCCGTTTGTCAATTGCTCCCATGTCGGGTCTTGGTCGATTTCAGAAAGCTCTGCGCGTAGTTTGTTCTGGGCATCCAAATCTCTGCATAGTTCAACGAGCGCCCACTGTAGAAAACTTAAACTCGACGAAGAAATCTCGAAGAGATTTCATATGCGTACGGTCAGGGTGACTAAAGCCACGGTCAAAGCAAAAACAGACGAGAAAGGGTTGGCGCTTACTTGATGTTGTGTCGTAGCCAGCAAAAAGGAGCACTTTCATCTACGCCACACAAATCAATTATCTTCCTTTCTTTTGAAAATTCGATGCTTACCTGCGCAAGAACCTCCTCTGGTGACAGACCAAGTTCCGAATCAGTGCTCTCCGCTTTGACTGGTACACTGGATTAGAGAAATTACAAAACCGTCCTAGAACTCACTCACTCAAGAGACCGATAATGGACTTATCCTGTTCTTCCTCCTCTATACCTTCTTCCCTTTCCTTTTTCGTCTTCTCAAATAGTTGAGCAGAGATTGCGTTCATACTATCATTTAACATCTGTGACAACCGAGTTCGAGGATTCGGCAGGTTCAAGATCGCGGGGAATAGATGTGCGAAAAGGAAGAGATAGTTGAAGACGGGGGACGGCTGGGTATTGCTCATCTGCTCGAAAGCGTCGGAAACGACAGATCTCTTGCTTTTGAGAGAGCCAAAGTCGTGTGAGAACCCGGCAATGCCAATCGTGTCGAGACTCGAGTCGGTTTCAGACCCAATATCTCTGGATAACAATGATGAACGCACGATATATGGCTCATCCTTGTTGTATGTGCGTCATCGGATCGAACTTGCGTCAAAAACTATCCTGAAGTACCACGTACCATTCCTGAACTTCGATGGTTGCACCACCAGGACTATCTTGGATGAGTTCGTCCCAAGCTACTTTTGTCTGCATTTATCCATTATCAATATTGTTATCGACAGAAGTAACAAACCTACCGTGTACGCAGAGTCATAGAAGACCGGTAATAGTTTCCGGATTGCTGCAACACTAAATGCAGGAGTCAAGGATTTTCGCAGACTATACAGACGGTCAACAACTATACAGGTTACAAACATGGACAGACCGTTTGTGTACATCCCCGTGTGTTGTCAATAGACTGCTTCTACCGACCTTCAGCATGAATACTCGAAATTCAGTTTCAAAAAAAAACATGATTGCGGATAACACACCACTATACTGGTGACAAACCGTCCCAGTGGCGTTAATATGTATGTTGTGGTCTCCTTTGCATAAAAGTGAGCGATAGCTTTCGGATCGCACAACACTATGCGCGCGGTTCCCAGGACCGATGGAACTTGGTATACAGCTCCATACTCTTCTGCCCAAGCTTCATACATTTCTGGACTGTCTGGGGTCGTGGAGAATTCGGGAAAGCCCAATGCAAGATTCTTGGATGGCGGCCCATTGAGACGTGTGGTTCTGGCGCGACGATACGCAGTACGAGCGAGACGGACAAGCGTCCAGGTGAAGAAAGAGACTGCGACCACGTCCAAAACACGAAAAGAAATGCCAATCTTTACGTTCGGGAGCATCAGTACTTTGCTGTTGTTGTTGAAACACAGAAATCCAGAGTGCAACGCTGCGGCAACGGCAGTGCTTGGCTCAAATCGAGTCCGAGCTTAATCGAGCTGATTCAAGCAAAGTGGCGATACCGGACCATCATGCATCATGCATCATGTCCGTACGTCACACACGCTCCATTCCACAATCAAATTCAAACTCCTCACGTTCATGTTCCCCTCCCAGCATCTGGGTTCGTCGTCGGCATATCGTCGTACCACAGCCGGAATCATTCCTCGAGTGCACTTGGACGACAAAATCCCCGCCCCATCCTGTACCGAACGAGATGGACGATGTGATCAAGTTGTAACAGAAGCACGTAGCGTTAGTTCGTGCGGAGTCATGGGAGCAAGGACGGACAGACCCGTTCCTCATGCGCGTCTGCGCTGTATGGCCTCTTCGCGCGTTGTCTTCCTCGTCCTGACTCCTCTATGCTCGGGAGAAGCGCGGTCGCATGGACGCGTTCGATGTGTGCGTCAATACATTCGAGGCGTTGAAATGGGCCACATTGTTTGACGTCACTGAGCCTCTCGTGAACACGATACACGAGGTACCGGCCCTGCCACGGGTCACCAATGTCGTACACAAAGCTCAGCTGGCGCCTCTGTCCGTCTCGAAACACGCGAGGGTCTATACAACGCCAAACAGGAACTGATCGCGGGTGTCTAACTTGATCGATAAGATCGCGACAAACGGGATGGTGGAAGGAAAGGAAAGGTGAACGTGTGATGTACACTGGCATAGATGCAGGACTGGTCGTCACAAGTTACAGGGCTGCAGCCGTTGAAATCGACGGGAACGCTGTGTGCCGGTGATAGTGTAGCAGGACGACCTTGTGACTTGACAAGTATAGTATTTAATGTCATCTGCAAAGCAGATCAGAACGGCGAGCATGGCACCAAGACTGAACAAACGCCAACAGCGAGAACAAGAAGAACTCCTCGCCCTTGCCAGCAGCAAACCTTCACACGCATCTCCTAGCACCGACTCGGATCCGCATGAACCCACTGGCAGTGAAGAAGAGGTGGTTACATCTTCAAAGTCCGGTTTTTCAGCGGTAAGCCTCTCTCAGAAGACCGATAAGTAGAAATCGTGACCATGAACCCAGCTTTTCACTCCAGAGGACGAGCCCGCCGCTGCAGAGAGCGAGGATGAAGATACCACGATCCAGAAGTCTACCAAGTCTCGGAAGGTAAGCACAACTGAATTACTCCGTGTTTGTCGATTCTCATGGCTCTGGTTTGAAGAACAAGAAAAGAAAGAAGAAGGCATCGACCCCAGCCCAGGAGCAAGTCGGTCCGGAACAAACCGCCCCACCAGCCCATCTAACGTCGAAAAAGGCCAAAACCAAAGACAAGAAGAAAGACGAGAAAGACGACTTGGACCAGGCCCTTGCGGAACTTTCGATCAAGTGCGCGATATTGGTCCAGCTCTCCTTCGTTCGTCTCATCATGTAACTCGTCAGATATCCCGACCTTCAACAAACGGCGCCCGGACCATCTTCTGACGCACGGGAAACGAAACTTTCCGCTCTTTTTTCTGTTTCCGTTCCCCACCTGGATGGAGAGTCGGAACTCAAGAAATTCTTTGGCTCCAAGGCTGTTTCAGCTGCTCAGGCTGCCACATCTTCGCCTTCTCCTGGTAAAAGACGTCGTGGGGTGCAACCACAGATACAACGCTCTCAACTAACTCGCCCACATTCTTCGTGGGGTATGATTAAACAACGGGAGGGCTTGTCGGCACTACCACTCACAGACGAAGATTCGGCCAGGAAGGTGAACAAGGGTCCCGCTGGCCATGGAAAGTGGTGGACAGTGGAGTACAGCAAGCGCTACAAGGGTGTCACGAAGACGTTCATGCAAGCTGTCATGTCCGGTGGTAGGTGCATGTATGCGTCACGGCCGATTACTTCTCACAATATCCGTAGACCCGGAGACGCTATGGCGTGTCTTGCAAAGAATGCCTTGGCACGCAGATACTCTCCTCCAACTTGCAGAGGTCTATCGGCATCGTGAAGGTTTGTCCGAGCACGTACCTTTGTGTCCGTTCACTTATGTATCTAATTCTTCAGAGTACAGTCAGTCGGTTGACTATGTATCACGAGCCCTTTATGCCTATGAGCGCGCCTTCCTTGGCGCGTTCAGTTTCACGAACGGAAATAATAGACTCGACTTTGATCGAGTGGAGAATAGACCATTCTTCCTCGCCATCCACCGACAAGTCATGTGAGCTAACTTTTAGGTTCCATCGGACAAACGCTCACGCTATGTTTAGAGACCTCCAACGCCGTGGTTGTCCCCGGACGGCATTTGAACACGCACGGTTACTCATCTCCCTTGAACCCCTATCGGATCCTCACGGTGTCCTCTTACACCTAGATTACTTGTGTGTTAAGGCAGGCCTAGGCGATTGGTTATTGGATGTGTGGGCTGTTTATAGAAACACCCCTTCCAGAGCTTCAGACGAGTATATGGACCCGAGCGCCTTACCCGGCTGGTCATATGCTAGGGCTTTGGTTCTCAGAGCCAAGGAAAAGGAGAAGAAGGGTCATGGCGAGGTACCCATGATTGCTCTGTTGACCTCTCGGTTTTAGTTCTGATTGTGTTCCCATTAGGATTTCGAAGAGGAGAGCACGGAAGCACTTCGACAAGCAATCCTCGATTTTCCCTCAATAGTCCCACTCTTGGCAGATAAATGCGAAATTTCTCTTTCTGCAGAGGTAAGAGGCCACAAAGCGTTCCGAATCCATACGGATAGAATGTAGGTCCAGACATTTCACATCAGCTCATTGCAGGCTGATGATGCTCCAGCGGTCTGCCTCCGGAAGAAAGCATTCTCCACCTTCTCTCTCATCTCTATGCACAACGTTCTGCTCCACTGTGGAAGTCCTCTGCTCTCGCTTCATGGCTTTCGAACACATCAAACTCCGTTCTGTCAGTGCTTTCCACCCAACGTAAACGTCCGATCCGCGATCGATTCCTCCGCACCTTTTCCTCCCTTGGTTTGCGGCAGTCGATCTACCGCCACGTCTTCGTCCTCGAACAAACCCACGCTCAACCCCAGAATCGTGCACTGACTGCCTTCATCCCACCCGATATCACTCAAGGAAGGCACCTCGCATGCGACCCTCTCCCTCCACACTCTGCACTGTCGATGTACGATGCCGCTTTCTTCGCGGGCTCCGAGGACCCCTTCGCTCTCGGCACTGCCCGTTCGCGGAGGCGCACACAGACTGAAGAGAGGCATCTCGCCCGACTGATTCCCGACGCTGCCATCCGCGCACAGATTGTCGGCTTCTTTGATCGAAATCCATGGCTCGCTGCACAGGTGCCAGGCGGGGTAGTCGAGTTCGTGCAGATGATAGCAGAGATGCCGGAGAACGAGCTGCACGAGATGATGTTGGGCGCCGAGATGATGCGTGAGGAGGGTGAGGGCGCTGCGGGGGTGCCTCTGCCGGGGCTGGCGGATCGGGGGGCGATGCCGGGAGAGTTTCAGGATGAAGATGTAGAGGTGTTCTTCGAGGCGGAGGATGGTGGTATGGATGACATGCCGCATGGTTTGCCTGGCGGTCACCAGGACGATAGAGTGGACACGGTGGAGAACGAAGGAGAGGAGGAGGAGGAGGAGGAAGAGGAGGAGGAGGAGGAAGACATCGCGGTGAGCAATGAATGCAGTGGCTCGAACTTTTATTGGAGTTCTGTTCTGATTTCCGATTCTTTCTTCAGCCGATGCCTATTCGTGTAGTGCGCAACCTCATCAACCGACTCTGGGGAGGTGGTGCCCCGGCTCAGCAAGACTCGTCCGACGACGACGAATGATAACAGGTCTGCATAAGAGATTAGTTTCTCGGACACCGCACTTTTCGCTCGATACGAGTGCTTGAATCAAATTTACCAATATGAAGTCGATTTCAGTTAATCAGATGCCGTATTGCACCAAGGGAAAGCTCAAGGACACCATCAATCCAATCGCTCGTGTACAATGAATCAGTGGATCATACAGAAACGTAGAGTGCACGAACGACCTCCCTCCTCGCCCATTCCCCAACCTAATTCCCCTTCACCTCGACACGTGAGGGAGCGCGAGCGAAGTTGCCTCCTGCTCGTTTCGCTCAGGCACATGTTGAAGCTGATGGAGGTGGAAGGATTGTAAACACTCCACAGCGGGCGCGAGGATGCTGCAGAGGACTGGGTACACCTGCCTAAAATGTTGCTTGAGCGTCGGACCGAACGCTGAGATGGAGGGCGATGGGATCGGAACGACGTCTGGGGATGGAGATTATCTGGAAAAGAACGCAGACAAGGACGTCCGCCTCGAATAGCCTCATTATGGACAGCAGCCGCATATCGGCTGATGACATCGTCCTCAAAGAGAGGTTCATGAGTATAAGAAGGCTGATGGATGTGAGGCAGCTCTCTGATCAGGACAACTGTTCTCGAGCAACATATCGGGCGGTCCTAGTGTCCGAGTCTAAAGATGTACCTGTACTCACATCTACGACCCATTTATCCAACACATTTCATTTGATCCCTACAAGAACGAGAACTTCTACGTACACGTGTATATTCTGGTCTGCTATGATGAACATAGACCGGCCCGGGGGAATGGAATCATGAAGTTAAACGTCCTATCTGGCAGATTCCGCAGCCCTCAAGGCTGTTTCCAACGACTGGAGCAACCACTCCTTATCTTCCATGCCCACGCTGATCCGCACTAATCCTTCCTCAACACCGTACTCTGCCGCCCATTCGATCTCAGTGGAGTGAGCAAGAATCGCAAATGCACAAGTCAGGGTAAAGTTGGCACCAAGACTCGGCCCCTTATAAAAGGGCATTGCATCGAAGAAGGCCTTGGACGCAGTCAAAGACGTGAAGGCGAGCGACATCACCCCACCAAAACCACCATCAGGCAATCTGCATCGCAGGTAGTTGGCGGGAGTCGTATACTTTGGATAAAAGATCTCTTTTATAACAGCGTTCGATGCGCCACCGGCGACAGAGCGCGAGCGTAAAAATGCGGAGGCGACTTGGGCGTTCTCGTCAATAGCCCGGATGCGCTGAACGTATTCGCGCGAGTTGTGTTCCATGACGATAGCGTCTTCTCCAAAGTATGTATCTTCATAGTTGGTCATGCAGTCACCTTTCAAGGTTGCATAGTGTCGCCCTTTCGGATTGAAGACGAGGCTGGATGAACATGGATGGTCAACTCAGGTCAAGATGTCACAGTCTGGCGTACCTCCCACCCATGACATTCGCATAACCACTAAAGACTTTGGTTAGGCTCGAAATAATGATATCTGCATACGGCAGAACATCGACATTGACAAAGTTCCCAATAGTGTCATCAACAACCAACAAAAAGTCATACTTGTCCGCCAGCGCCCTCAGGCGGGGAAGATCTATCGCGCGCAGAAGTGGGTTTGATGGAAATTCTGTAAAGAGGGCAACAACCGGAGGCTTCGTTGGATCTTTAGAGGATTCTTCGGCAAGGAGACTCTCTAGCGTATCGATGTCCGAATCAAGTCCATGGCCGAAGAAATGGACTCCTGATCCCCATTTCTGCAGAATTTTGAAGGTGTCGACGTACGGAAATCTACGGGTCAAGGCTGCTTTAGTGATTAGCGTTAGCGAGGAGAAAAAACGTACCCGAAACAGACGCTCTTGGTTGAGGGCCGCATGCGCAGGCAGAGCTGGTGGGCATTCCAAATCGCGGCCATGCCTGTCGGGTAAAGAACGACGTCGTCTTCGCCAACGTCCTGAACGCTAGCGCAAAGTCCCTGCGCCCCGTCTTGTACGTTATCCCTTACAAGAGCACCAACTATACGCCTCCGGAGGACGCTCTTCGCAAGTTGAGCATCGCTGAGAGGTAGGCCCGAGGGTTGACTGGCCTCCGATGAGTGTGATGAAGGTTTTTGCTTGTCACAGCCGGGTAGAAGGGATAGGCAAATATCAGTGAGCCGAGGGGAGATGCCAAGGCCAGTGTGCTCCCAGAAGTGCTTAGCGATCTGGAAGACGTCTGGAGGAAAGAGCACGATGTGCAACTCGACACGTGGGCCCGTTCCAGGAGACGAGTCTTCGGGACAGAGGAAGTATTGAACGAGTCTCACTTGCGCTGGGCTTCCAGCGAGCGCGGTTTGGTCAACAATGAAAGTTCGACACTGGTCCGCAACCTTTTTTGAGGGAAAACAAAGACATCTTTCCCCGTTAACCCCGAACTTTTGTTCGCAGATACTGGCAAACTGGACGGAATCAGACCTCATCACGGTGGACCCATGGTCTTATAACGTACCTTTCGGCCATCTGGTCGCAAAGACATCCGCGGATATCCCGAGAGCATCACATCCTTGACGCGTTTTTCTCCTAGACTGTGATCGACAAAGTCCCTCCAGGTCGGAAAGGAAACAGAAATGGCATGCGGAGTGAACGGCGGGATTGCATGTCCAAGAATGTCACTTCCAACGGGGGCGGCGGTAACTATCATGTCGCAGTTGTGTGTGCTGGGGGGTTTGAGGCGTTCGAGGTTCAACTAGAATGACGGAACGTCGGAGCAGACACAACGGGACTCATACGAATTTAAGTAGCACGCACCTGAACCATTGGCGGCGACTGGAAGCGAAGTGGATCTGAACATTCAAATCTGCAAAGTAGTCTTGTAACGTAACATGCCGAATGATGGGATTCTGCTCGCAATTGAGCTATATACATGAGCTAACCCAAAACGTCAGTGGCGCTCAGGCAAACCGAAAGTTGTGAGCTTTCATATCTCGAGTGAAAAAGGAAGTCAAGATTCTAAATGGAGCTTGCCATGTAGAAGTTCGATAGAGAAGTGTGCAGCAACAAAACCATTGGTTCGCTCCTTTAAGTAAGATGTTTGTCGGGAGTTTCAGCTTTGTTCGGTAATCGGCAACAGCTTGCAACTACTCGGTACCAAGGCATAATCGGAGTCACAGATCAGGATAAATAACTAATTCCAGGCTGCCAGCGGCATAATAAAAGCGACGGGACTTATGGAGTCCCATACCGGTCACGGTGTGCGGGGGTGAAGGATTCCGAGCAACCTCCATTTAGATTAATCAGTCCCAGAAAGAGGCTTGAAGCTGGGAGGAAAAGATGATGCGGCGACGCCGGAGTCGAAGCTAAAACTTGTACGCAATTCAAGGCACGGCTGACTGATATTCCTCCCAGCGTAGCTTGTTTGGTCTTCATAGACTGTAATTCCCCCTCAAGCCGAGCGAAGCGGCTGAGCGCTGAACTCTCTGAGCGATCCTCTATAATATACAAAGTTTTGCAGGTTCTGAGTCGTCCTATAAGTATAATAATATCACATTTCCGTCCTACTACTCACCATCGATGCTAATTCAATGAGGGGTGTGCTCGATGTTGATGGGGTGCTTTTATACAGCGTCCACAATCAAAGAACTGTCTTCTACCCCCCGCACGAAGTCACCCGGATGACGAAGTGCACGGTGGAGAACGAAGGGGAGGAGAAAGAGAAAGGGGAGGAGGAGGAGGAGGAGGAGGAGGAGGAAGAAGAACAACAAGCACCAGAACAAGACATCATCGTGAGCAATGGCTCGATCTTTTCTCAGATTCTGTTCCTATTTCCGTTTCTTTCTCAGCCGATGCCTATTCGTGTAGTGCGCAACCTCATTAACTGACTCTGAGGAGGTGGTGCCCCGGCTCAACAGGCCTAGTCTCATCCCCAAACGCGCTGGAGACAGCTGTCAGTGGCGACAACTCAACGCTCCGAACTGGTGGGAGCCAGACTAAGACAAGCTTATTGGGAAGTCCATTGACCTCCGGTCGCACGGCTCAACTTAGAGCTGTCAGTCATCGATTCCTTCGTGGGGATGTTCCCCACCTGCATCTCGATCCACGACGACAAGGACGACTTGAGTACCAAGGAAGTGCACGCATGCGCATTGCGCGTCAGGTTTGCGAATATATAAAGAGAGCTGTCAATCCAACGTCTCGACGATTCTACGATGGACCTCCAAGATACCACCATACACGGCGGTCTCGCTTTTCGAGTTTTCGGAAAGACTGGCCACCAAATCCCAAGCATGTCGAACTCGCCTGTAAGCTTTCCAACAGACCTGCGATGTGAAAGAGTGCCGTCTCGCGTATGCTCGGGTCTTTCGGATGAGCAAGTTGATGACAACACGATCATGATCAGCGGATCGCATATCGGATCATCTCATCCTTCGGAATAACTTCACTATGTACAGCAGCCTCCTGTCGGCTGACGACACCGTCCCCCCGTAAACCTGAAAGAGAGGTAGACGTTCAACATGAATGGACAGGTGTTACCAGAATGGAGCCGGAAAAGTGTCTGCAGCAGACTATGGATGTTTTGCAGTAGTCGATTGACGATGGCAAGCTGAGAGCGGCGAGCGAAAGGATGAAATCAAATTGTAGTTCACCAACAGCGACAACCGACTCGGAACTTCTGCGTTCGCGAGTATGATCCGGCCCTCCTTCTCGGCCTCTCAGAATGTGAGTTGCTTCTTCATCTCTCCGTGCGCGCTCGACTTTGACCCCTCTGTATGGATGGTATTGGAGCAATGTTCAGTTTGCCCACGCTGACATAGCAAACGTCCGCCCATTTTGAAACCACCCATCGAGAGAGGACTCGGAGGACGCCGAGTGCTAGCTTTGTTCGATCGCTTGTTGTGAAGCTTTGGCATACGAACATGGTCGTATGCGAAGGACGTAGGTTGTTTCCATTACACTTACGACCCATTTATCTAAAATATTTCATTTGATCCCTACAAGAACAAAAACCTCTACTGGTATCTAATTCTAGATTGCGAGGCCTTCATGATACAACGAAGTAGCGTGTATATTCTGGTCTAGTATGATTAGCATAAACCAGGGAATGGGATCATGAAGTCAAAGTTTCGTCCACTTTGACAGATTCCGCAGCCGCCAAGGCTGTTTCCAACGATTGGAGTAACCACTCCTTATCTTCCATGCCCACGCTGATCCGCACTAATCCTTCCTCAACACCGTACTGGGCCGCCCATTCGAGTTCAGTGTAGTGAGCAAGGATCGTAAATGCACAAGCCAGGGTGAAGTTGGTACCGAGACTCGGCCCCTTATGAAAGGGCATCGCATCGAAGAAGGCCTTTGACGCAGCCAAAGACGTGAAGGTGAGCGACATCACCCCTCCAAAGCCACCATCAGGTAGTCTGCATCGCAGGTAGTTGGCGGGAGTCATATACTTTGGATAGAATACCTCTTTTATAACAGCGTTCGACGCGCCACCGGCGGCAGAGCGGGAGTATAAAATCGCGGAGGCAGCTTGGGCGTTCTCGTCAATAGCCCGGATGCGCTGAACATATTTACGCGAGTTGTGTTCCATGACAATAGCGGCTTCTCCAAAGTATGTATCTTCATATTCGGTCATGTGACCTTTCAAGGTTGCATAGTGTCGCCCTTTCGGATTGAGGACGAGGCTGGATGATGAATGAACATGGATGATCAACTCAGGTTAAAATATCGCAGTCAGGCGTACCTCCCACCCATGACATTCGCATAACCACTAAAGAATTTGGTTAGGCTCGAAACAATGATATCTGCATACGGCAGAACATCGACATTGACAAAGTTCCCAATAGTGTCATCAACAACCAGCAAAAAGTCGTATTTGTCTGCCAGCGCCCTCAAGCGAGGAAGATCTATTGAGCGCAGAAGTGGGTTCGATGGAAATTCTGTAAAGAGGGCAACAACCGGAGGCTTCGTTGGATCTTTAGAGGATTCTTCGGCAAGGAGACTCTCTAGCGTATCGATGTCCGAATCAAGTCCATGGCCGAAGAAATGGACTCCTGGTCCCCATTTCTGCAGAATTTTAAGCGTGTCGGCGTACGGAAATCTACGGGTCAAGGCTGCTTTAGTGACTAGCGTTGCCAAGGAGAAAAACTCACCCAAAACAGACACTCTTGGCTGAGGGCCGCGCCTGCAGGCAGAGCTGGTGGGCATTCCAAATCGCAGCCATGCCTGTTGGGTATAGAAAAACATCGTCTTCGTTAACATCCTGAACACCTTTACCCCCTGGTCCAATTTCGATGTCCTGAACATCAACGCAAGGTCCCTGCGGCCCGTCTTGTACATTATCCCTTACAAGAGCACCAGCTATACGCCTCCGGATGATCCTCTTCGCAAATTGAGCATCACCGAGAGGTAGATCACGCTTGTATCGTTCCTCAAGGTACGTATTTTGATCTTTGCTTGACATGGCTGAAGGTAAAACTGCGCCCGAGGGTTGACTGGACTCCGATGGAGGCTGTTGGACAGAAGGGTACTCCGGTAGAGTTTGGGAACCTGGTGGAGATGAGTGTAATGAGGGATTTTGCTTGTTATCGCCGGATAGAAGGGATAGGCAAAGATCAGTGAACCGAGAGGAGATGCCAAGACCAGTGTCCTGCCAGAACTGTTTACCAAACTGGAAGACGTCCGGAGGAAAGAGCACGATATGCAACTCGATACATGGGCCCGTTCCAGGAGACGAGTCTTTAGGACAGACGAGATATTGAACAATTCGCACTTGCGTCGAGGTTCCCGCGAGCGCGGCACGATCAATAATAAAAGTTCGACAATGTTCTGCAACCTTTCTCGAGGGAAACAAAAGACATTTTTCCCCGTTCACCGCGAACTTTTCTTCGCAGATACTGGCAAGCTGGACGGAATCAGACCTAATCGACGTAAACCGTGGTGTTACGACGTACCTTTCGGACATTCGGTAGTAAAGACATCCGCGGATATACCGAGAGCAGCGTACCCATGACGCGTTTCTCTCCAGCTCTATAGCCAACAAAATCTCTCCAGGTCGGAAGAGAAACTGAGATGGCATGCGGAGCAAACGGCGGGATTGCATGACCGAGGGTGTCACCAACGGGGGCGGCGATGGCTATCATGTATGCAGTTATGTGGGCTGGGGGTCTGAGGTGCTCGAGGTTCAACCTTGAACGATGGAACGTCGGAGCGGACACAACGGGACAGACAAGTTTAAGTACATAACATTGCTAACGAAGCGAATTGGCTCCGAATAATGGCTCAACTAAAAAGGCTAAGTTGGCTTTAACTTCTCGGCGCCACTGAGAACAGGTCTTACATGGCAGGACCGAGTGAGGCTGTCCGCCAGGAAACCTCCATTTAGATAGTCTCAGAAAATAAAAAGTATCGTAAGGAGCCCACGCTGACTTACTTTTTCACTCGAGTTTTGAGGACTATGAGAGCCATAGTATCTAAGAATAAGTTGCTACAAACCAGTGCTCAGCGGTTCGGCTGCCAATTGATGACACTACATTTCCTCTTTCGCCAACTTGTCCACCAATGTTCCGAGCTCGGAAATATCCTGACATGACTGTCCGGAGCAGTGACCTTCGGCACTCGGCTTGGTTATAGCGAGTTTGAGCTCCGCCTCAACGTCGGAAAGGCAGATCCGGCCGGCCTCATCAATCTATCGAATGCCCTACGAACGTGTCAAGCAGTAACGTAACTTACTGTCTCCTGATAGGAGATTCGGAGACTCGGCGGCCAACAACATTCAATTATTCAAATTCAAATCTAGAAACCAAGCGAAGTTCTAGTTTACTTCCGCTCAGTGACAACTGTCACGGCCGTCGTGAACCAAACTTGCAGGAATGTCAAGCAATCGAATTTGTAACAATTTATGGCAATATGCTCGTGACGTGGCGTCAGCTAAGCTGCTGCATCTACCAGGCATACTTAATCGTCGGAGTGGTTCCACTTACTTATTTGCGTGACAGTGGCCCATCTAGTTTTCTTTGGAGAAGCAATAATGTAGCAAACTGGTTAGCCTAGTTCTACATAAGGGGTCCGAGGAAATGTAACTTACAGACTCCGTGGTTGTAGGACTTAGAGCAACCTCGATTTAAATTAAGTAGTCCCAGAATAAGCTTCAAGCTGGCAGGAAAAATCGGGATGATGATGACGGGGTCGAAGCCATGACTCCGAGTCCTAAACTTGTATTCACCTATTTAGTAATAGGTACAATAGTAATGTACAGGTTTGGTCTTAGTAGATTTCCCCTCAAGCCGAGCGAAGGTTGAGCGCTGAACGTTCTTGCAGGCTCGCCCTTCAAATCATATTTCCGCATCTCCCCCGGGCCGCCACATTACCTCTAGATTATCACCATCAATGTTCTGAATTCCTTAAATGGTGATCCGAGCAATATATGTTACTGTAGTTTTTTTGGGTGTACAAGTACTTCATGCATTGTCTGGACGAAGAAACACGAGCCAATCTCCTCGGATCACGTAGCTAAATTTTACTTCCGGTACGTCGGGGATAAGACGCAGACGCTGCTGCACAGTCTGCACTACGGCTCGGTGTCAGTCCAAATGAGCATTAACAGCTTATTCTTTGATGCTGGGTAGCATCCATCCAGAGTCATCTATAATTACAAGACATACAAGATGGACAAGGTTACAAACAAGTCGTAATTTCAAGTTCAGCCCACATCAATCACGCTGCCGTGGGGGTGTGTTCCGTACCCCTGCCGGCCGCCCAAGCTTCAGGTCCCTGATGATTACCAACCACGTCAGGGCGGGCGTGACACTGTACTTCTTAATGTACTGACCTGTCTATTATTGACTTTCATATACTTGAGGCGCCTCGTGAACCACTCGCCCGCAGTCTGGCCGGTATTAAAGATGGGGTCAGGGTTCTTTTGTACAGCTTCCGCGATCAAAGGACTGTCTTCTACAAGCGCGCGAAGCTCCCTCGAGTCGCCCGGACGGCAGAAGAACACCACAGAGTAACGTTCGTGGTTACCTTGATCGCCGGGTGCCCGCACTACGCGGTGCAAGTTGGACCGAAGGATACCTCCACTGAAGACAGCAAGGGCGTCGGCAATGTTGCAGATCGCGTGGCCGGGAAGAGGCTGTATACGTTCATCGTCGTATGTAAGCATCTCCCTTAAACCTGTACTTCCAACAAAGCATACCTTGACATAGGACCACTCCGTGCGGCCAGGGGGCATGACCTGCAAACCGCCGAGCCTGTTGTGCAAAACGGTCTGGCAAGAAATGAATATCGCAATACTATCATGATCAAAAGTTATTTGGACTCACTAAGGAACCAAAGTCAGTATGTGCGCCCAACATTTGATTCTCCTTGTCCGCGTCGATCGCAGCCTGTTCGGGTGACGGCGGGATCCTGATCACGCGAGTTCCGCTGAGACTGAGCTCCTCATCCACGTGCAGTCGCGCAAGCGTGCCCTCGGGCAAACCCAGCCTGTCGTTAAAGATGCCAAAGATTATGTTGACGATTTCCTGCGACTTGCGGATGAAGGGGCGCAAGACTGTCGTCATTGCAGCTACTGTCGGAGCTGGGTACGTTGCATGCACGACCTCCGGAAACGCGAGAATGTCATCCTTGGAGATATTGAAGAACTCCCCAGAGTCCGGTTTCTTTCTAATTCGCAAAGAATCCTGCGTCAGACAAACAATGCCGCTGCAACACATAGAACTCACCCAGCAGCATCCGCCGCATCCGTGCCAGCTTTCTTATATCTGAAACGAGTCGGTCGGTCAGTACTTAAGGTGAAGATCAATGGACATTGATAACAATATACGAACCCCCACCGCGGCCCTTCGCCAGTTCGTGCGAATTTCATCTTCTCTTCGAGGGGGAGGGCCATGAACTCGGCACCAACGTCAAACATAGAGTCGGCTTCCTGATCGGTATGGTGGTTCTTGAGGCTATGAAGATAATGATCAAAACATTGACACGCATGATGCATCTGTATCAGTTACTTACTACCAGAATCCAATGGATGTTGCGACCTCCCAGAGACGGTCAATCTCGGAGGCATCACCGGCTTTGAGAAGGTCCAAGTCGATGACCGTCAGTGGGTGGGTAGGGACATTATCCGGAAAAGGCGGTAAAGTCGTTCCAGGCATCGTTTCAAGTTCAAAGGACCTGAGAATAGAGAACGTGCGAAGCGGCGGCTCGACGTGGTCGTTTATATATGTAACAATTGGCAGTTAGTCTAGGCGACACCTTATTACATCCCAATGGATCTCCTGCTTAACCGAAATACGAAGTTCAAGTTACGATCGAAGCTACTAGTGGCGTGGGAAGTAGCCGTTTATATACACATTGGAAATTATGTGATCTTATTCGCCACCAGAGTCCAAACTGCTCTAGCCTTTGCACAATCTTTTTTTTTTTCATTTGTTCGAGGAGATATGGCTGTGAGTAGGGGCCCGCAGTGTCGGAAAATCCTGCAAATTGAGAGCGGGTCGAGTAAAACATCAAGGCGGGATCTCAGAATATATTGCGACGGCCCGACGGGCATTAATGCGAGATCAGATGTTGCAAAATGAGGGCGCTTCTCAGAGAAAATCAAATTACGCCTCAGACCGATATAGTACGGTATATTCCTTTTTTTGTTCACGACCAAAATGAGCTAGAATAGTAATTAGGTACTTACTGATCATACCGGACTAATGTTCGGCCCGGATGATGAGGCCGAACGTAGCCTAAGATTATGGAGTTAACGCTATGGGTCCTTCTAAATGGAAGTTGGCCGGCGAGCCTCTAGTTGGTAAACCAGTGCGTTGTCATTTTCCAAAATTTCACGGTTGACAAAGAAGGAAATTCTGGCGCTATCACTTGAACTTCGGCCGCGGTTGGTGACGACAATAATTTTCTCCCTAAGTACATATCTATTACTGCATTACAAGCGCTCTCACTGACCGGCGCATCTGTTGTTCGGAAGGCAACGATTCGGATGCGAACGCGCCGGGTATGCATCGGCTTTTTTGAAACTCAACCGTTCTCGTAAGTGGGTCAACCATGATGCACGATGGAGTGCATTTTCCACTATGCCCACCTTTTCCCTCGCTCAGGTCACCCAACACAACACTTCGACGTGAGCTTTATTCTTCTAGCTATGCTACTCACGTGTCTCATCCTTGCGTACACAGCTCCTGCTGGGTCATCATCACCAACAAGGTGTACGACGTCACCGACGTGCTAACCGTGAGTCCCTCCCTGTTTCCCCTTCCTTTCTGTCATCTGTCTATCTAGGATCACCCCGGTGGACCTAAAGTCATTCTGGCTCTTGCTGGGCGCGATGCGACCGCGGCCTTCGTACCGATACATCCTTCCAATACACTCGACAAGCACATTCCCCCGGAAAAGCATCTTGGTGATCTCGATCAAACTTCGATCATTGAACTGAGACAGGCAAAGAAGAACCAGACAAAGACAAGGGATGAGCTGCGTGTGGAAGAGGCTCTCAAGAATAAACCTCCCCTCAGCCGAATCTTTAATGTCCAGGACATGGAGGTATGGCAAGCGCTGTAATCAACTTAAATAACTCTTCATGCTCGTGGCTTTCCCTTAGGACATAGCCAAGAAGATCCTTCCTTACAAATCCATGACCTACTACGCGGCTGCCGCAGATGACTCTATAAGTATGCCTCAGTTTTTGCGTGGTTGTCCATATCACTGAACCAGTACGAAAAGCATACACGGAAAATGGTCGTGCATTCAGTCGTTTCTTCTTCCACCCTCGAGTAATGAGGACGGTCTCTAACTGCGACACCTCCTCGACCATTCTTGGCCACAAGACATCCATACCGGTGTATATCAGTGGTTCTGCATTAGCTCAACTAGGTCATCCTCTCGGTGAACTCAATTTTACCCGCGGCGCCTACAAAACTGGCATCATACAGATGGTTTCTACCTATTCTTCGTTTTCGTATGAGCAGATTGCCGAGGCACGAGGCTCGCCCGACCAGCCTATCTTCTTCCAGATCTACAAACACAAGGACGATGCCATTGCCGCCAAACGCATTCGAGAAGTCGAGGCTCTGGGCTGCAATGCGATTTTCCTTACTGTCGATGCTCTTTTCCCGTCGAATCGAGAGTTGCACGCTCGTGCACCTCACTACCTAGAGGATTTCGAAAATCAAGGAGTGAAAGTTTACAAGGAGGATAAAGCGGAAAGGGGATCGTTTAGCACTGTTGGCGGACTCAGTGTGAACAAGGATTGGGAGATGAGTTGGGAAAAGGTTTTCTTTTTTCTTTTGGTATAAAGTGATTGCGTTCGATTCACACCATCTCTGGCCCGCAGACCATCCCGTGGATGCGAAGCGTCACGAAACTTCCTGTGGTTATCAAAGGTATGCCTTTTTGTGTATTTGTTCCTCGCATACGCTGACAGGCAGTGTAGGGATTCAATGTGTCGCGGTAAGATTTCCCCCGGCTTACTGTCGGCAAATCCTGACCCCAGCAAGGATGCCGTTCTTGCTGCAGAGGCTGGGTGTGATGGAATTGTGTTGTCAAACCATGGTGGTGAGTTTTCATTTTGTAAGTTGCTGACATGGCTCATCGTCTGCACCTAGGTCGTCAACTTGAATAGTGAGTGACAGAATCGGTTGGCCATACAAGTTCCATTCTAATTAACGGATAAAATGTAAGCTCGCTTCCACCTTTGGAAATACTATACAGGCTCCGCAAGGAACGTCCAGAAGTGTTTGAGAAGACAGAAGGTACCTAATATTTCGCCCATAGCTTTTTTGGCGTGCCTGATTGAACGGCTGCAGTTTATATCGATGGTGGCATCCGTCGCGGCACTGGTTAGTGAACAAATTACTAGACTCAACAGGTTCAAATTGATGGTGTCGATACCCCTTAGATGTACTTAAAGCGCTCTGTCTCGGTGCAAAGGCTGTTGGTCTTGGCCGCGCCTTCCTCTACGGGCAGACTGTGAGTTTTGCCCTCCCTTGGAATTCATTAGGTTTATGAGTTTCTAGGCTTACGGTGAAGAAGGTGTCATTCATTTGGTACGAATCCTGCAACGCGAAATCAAGTTTTGTATGGAGTCTCTTGGTGTCCAGTCGCTCAATCAACTTTCCCCTGATATGGTGAGTGCTCAGATAGTAGGCAATATTGTATGTATTGAGATTGTCAAACGAGGTCGAACGCGTGGATTGGCAATCCGCGATACCTGCCAAACTATGAGGGTCGAGGAGTGCATGTAGTGGTCATATGTGTTCAGTCATTTGAGAAATATCATCTGCTTTTGGTTCGATTTTTCGTGTTTGAGGCAGCCAGATGGTCTGCGTCGCACACAAGTCATCTCCCACACGCCACCATCTCCTTATCCCGGACTGGTGCTCTAAGTATCTTCAATTTAAGCTCTATTCGAGTATCTATCGTTCCAGACTGAGGATGTTCCTCTCTTGCATATTATTCATACAAAGGGTTCTTGGGTATCAGGTTCGACACCGCAGCTACCCTCAAGGAACACCGACAAGCGTGCACAAGGATTGGCAAACACTGAGGTCCATCTCAGGCTGCCAACTATGACGTATGTTGGATGATCGAAATGGTCTAAGACCAAAGCTGTACAATCTACGCTCGGCCTCATCATGCCGAATGTCATCATGTGACATGTTAGTAAATAGATGAATACAAGTTTTAGGAGTCATCACTTCGACTCCAACCACCATCGTCTGTCTGGTCGGATTTCCTTTGCTTGTTCTAGGAACGTATGTGCCTATCAAGAACTCTCCTCATCTAGTACTACCCCTTCCTCCCCCTTACAGCCAGAACAGTCGCTTACTCCACTCACTTCCCACACAGCGATGGATAGATCGAGGAGATCCTCGACCTCGACATTCCGCTCTCCGACCCTGAGAAAGTGAGTGGATTTGTCCGGTATTCGGTGATGTGATCGAGCGAGCCATGTAGATCATTACGGCGAGTGGGTTGTTGATGTAAGTTGTTCCTTTACCCCGCACTCAGACAGAGATCTAAGTTTTCTGGTGGGCCACCCGATTCACCATTAACTCTTCCGGCATATGAGCATGCTTCTGTACGTCCTCTTGCATATCCTTCTGGGTCACCCCGCTTCGACGTTGTAAGATGTGTTCGAGTACGCGCTACAAGTATGATTTACACAGATGGCATCGCCGGAATACGTCGCAGGCCCTGAAGGAGCAGAGACTAAATGGGTAGAGGTCTTTGGATGGATCGCAGAACGAAAAGGGAGTTCTTGATGTCGGCTGACTTACGACCATCCCAGTGAGGGCTTCGGTGGACACTATGGGATCGCACTCACCATTAACGCGATCCAACCTGGAAGTTGTCAGTTAAAACCGAGGCTGTTCATACGATGGAACCTATGCCTGATCCATTGATTTACCGAGAGCAACCTCCTCAGATCACCCTCACTCCTGCGATGCCTGCAGAGCCCGATCACCAGTTTTCGCTTGCTTACACCCACAAACGCGGTTTTTTCGTAGGCCGAGTAAGATCGACCAGGCAAAGTTGAAGAAAGAGTGCTACATATACGGAATTCGAACTTGTGATCAAGAATCAGGAGAATCCTCCGATTGGGTTCAGGTAAGTCACCGTCGCCGCGCCGATTTGTTTCTGGTTCCAATGATGACGCGTCCACTGTTTGGGCTGTATGATCACCACACGCTGAGGGGTGGACGGCAAGCGATCCGGTCGTTCCAGAAAGCGCTCTTCATGTCTCCCGACGACGTCCCTGCCTGCGTACGCATGTGTCAGATCCATCTAACGCCTCGCTCTTCTTCCTGCCCAGGGCTGGGGTACATATCGCGGGGTCCCGGCCGGGGTGGGACGTCCCCGAGGTGTGGTACGATCTCCCGGCCAAGGCATACTACGGGTTACGGGATCAGAAAGACAAAGAACAGTACTGTTTGATGACGGCGCTCGAGTTGTGTGAGAATCGGTGTACTATCAGGCCCATCAGAGATGTTGGGCGAGGTGTTTGTGAATGAGGAAGGTTACCTGAATGGGTAATCCCAAGCTTTTTCTTCGAGATACCTCACCACCAGTATCATGATTGTATTTAAAATTTACGAAAGATTGTAATGGGTCCATGTTTCTGCTGCGTTTCGAACCGTACATACGTAATCGGTTGGTTACCTGTACCATTATGAAGTTGTAAGGACATATAATCCTCACAACGATGTGTCGATATCCAGATGCCTGACCGATGAGATTCTGAGGTCTGAGGGAGGATCTTATCATGCAGCATTTACTCATGTCTCAAACTGTGTGCTACAAGCATCCCTTTGGAAAGCTTAAATCTCAGTAGGGCTAGTCAACTTGATTCAGAACGGTGTTATCACTCTTGACCACTCTAATGCAATTCTTTGAACCGACCGAGGTACATACATCATCGTCCATCATTGCTAGCAACTGTTTCATAGGTATATGTACGTGGGATGTTACAAGTATGCCACAAACATTGCATTTTGGCAGTAGAGCGACCTACAGCTCACGCACGACCCTGTCCGAAAACCACGTCACGTACTCCTCCTTGGGCAGCACGGCTGGCACTTTGATCTGCCCAACGTTCTTGCTGCCCTCCTCGACCTTCATCTGCATAAACTCCCCGAACGTCCCAGGTCGGACAAGCCGTATAGTCGGCTTGCGGAAGAAGTCAGCCGCGAGAGCTGCAGCAACATTTGGGTTCAATTGTAAAAACGCATCCAAAACTCGGTCCGGCGCGCTGAGCACAATGTCGGAGACTAGGGAATGATACATCATCCGTTAGAAGGATGCCCAAACGGAACGAATACCACGGAAACTTTACCCTCGTTACTGGCAAGTTCGATAAAGAACCCAACGGTACCAGGTAGCCGGCGTTCGTCCTTGGTCGTGGTCCAATTTATAACGTTGACATTCGGCATGCTCGTGATGGTAGAGGACACTGCAGCCCTCAGCTCTTTCTCGCTGAGCATGAAGTTGTGGAATCGCATGACCATGCTGCCAACAAGGCTGGTCAGTGAATGTATGTTGAGCATTTGTAAATGCTTACTTGCGGCGCTCAACGAATTTCATGATGGGAATGCCATCCGTTGGGTCGAACCCAGCGATCTCGATTACATCCCCCAGACGGTAACGCCATAGGCCATCAGGGTTCGTTACCACGATTTCGTATCGTTTCCCCACCTCGACCTCCCACTGTCAAGTGGATCAATGACTGGCGTCGTTTGACAACAAACTCAAACCTACCACTTGCGAGAGTGAATTGATCGAGTCGCTGCTCTTCTCCGTATCCAGGAACTCGATCATGTTCCTCTTTGCCAACTTGTACAAGTTCGACTCCTGCAGGTCGTAAGGTAACCCGAGCTTCGAAGTCTCTGTGGTGGCATAGTAACGAGGACATATGTCTATGTCTGGACCAAGATAAGATCGAGCCTTTACAGAGGTCATCAGAGCGGAGAAAACAAGCACGGGAATCGTAAGCATACCAGTGGGACAGATGTTGCGAATGAACCGCTGGCGATACTAGTGATCGAACGCAACTTCGGCCAGACGTCAGCGCACCAGCCATGACGACTAGAAGGGCGACCGAAGCTGCGCAGTTCCGCTGCACGTTCGGGATCTGGCAAAAGATGCGGCTAAACCACGGTTTAGAACCCAGCAAGCATCTAGTAACTTGAACAAACCTGCAGATAATGACGAATATCTTCCACGCCATCCAGACACGGAACAGTGCCGTTCTCGATACAGTCCAGCACCAGGTCGAACTCGACATCGATACAGCGTACCATGTCGACGAACGTACTGACATACAGCATGGACATAGTCTCAAGGGATCTATTCGCGACTGCAAACAGTCCGTGTATGAGGAGGAAAGACCGCCATTTCTTTATGAATCCGGCAGCATGTGGTACGGCGTGGTCGAGGACTGGGGGCATGACATGTCAGGACTCGGATAAGAAAGAGGGCAGAGAAAGTGAATTATACCGAAGGTTCCCATCCTCTGTTCGTCATGTGCAAAGCTCAAATTCAAGTCATGCCTCGAGTATATGTTCGAGACAGCACACATGTAAATTTTCTTGACAGGACAGTTCTCTTCATCCTCGACGTTCATTTGACCCGCGACGAGATATACCAAGCGCAATGTAGTACGTCTCCTGCTCGTGTCAGAGACATTCCACCAACCGACATCTGAAGTAGCCACTGGGGACGAGCAATCGTATTTGGGAAAGTATTTAGGTAGAGTACCAGACGTGGAACTGGAATGGGAGAGATAATCTGGTAGTCCAGGGGCAAGCAAGTCGACTACGGAGATTGATTTGCACGGTTTTTCGAAAAACTTTGCAATGAACGGTGCGTATGCGTCGTAGGTCGTAAATGGAACTGTTTTTCGAAAGACGTCGGCAAGGGTTTCGTTGTCCATTCCGGTGACGAGGTTGGCTGTGGCTCGACGAAATTCGGTGAGCTCGGGGGCATGTTTTGCAAACTGGGAGACATGGTTCGCCCTGAGTATGGTGGACAGAAAGTCGTCAGTCTGCCGCTTGAGCTGGGCGAGGAGCTGTGGCGGGTTGGAGAGCAGGGGATTCGGGGATTGCATGTTGACTCGTGCGTCAAAGAATCCATGGGAGTCGAGAAGTCGGGCTTATATTGTCAGCTTGTTCGGTACCAGGCATGATCGGTGTCACAGATCAGGACAAATAACTGCAAGGCAACAAATCTGAAAAGCAGTCTGGGTAACGTAACGGCGGCAGAGAAATTGCTCGGATTGGCTCGGATAAGTCCCAAACATAACCGAAATGTGAACCGCTCGCCGGCTCAGTACTAGTCTGGCCCGTATTTTAAAGTTGTAATCCAGGCGCTTTTATACTAAGGCGTCCGCGGACAACCTTAAGAACTTGTCACTGAGTGACTTCTACGAACACACGAAGCACCATCGAGTTGCCTGGACAAGCGAAGAGTGACGTTTGTGATCCGCCGGTACCAGCGTCGCAGTGCTTCTTAGAAGCTCATTTTAGTTGACAAATATGGTACTATCACTCACCGATCTGGAAATCTAAAAGGAGGAAATGAGATTGGAAATTAGTTGTGGCGCAGTTGTGGCGTATTAGTACGGTGATCGAGGGCCGAGGCTAGCCGTTTATATACACATGAGTTAATTTATCTGTCACCGAAAATCGGAATTCCCCGAAGGTACGACCCGTTTTATCACCGCCCTTCGGGTTCTCCGGCTATTCGCCACCGAAATACGTACACAAGCAAATTTGCGACCCGTTCGCGTTTTACCACCGCCCCTCAAGTTTTCCACTGTTCGCCACCGAAATCACCGTGGAAGCGAATACGGTCGACTTCTTCACTGAGTGCTGAGTGATGATGATCGAGAGTCAATGTTAACTCCCATCCTACCACCCGTCCTCGAACAGTCAATCCACGTCGTGCCCGCGTTTACACTCGAGAGTGGCCGCGTGCTCAAGGATGTCCCAGTCGCATACAAGACGTGGGGCCGTCTCAACGAGGCCCGCGACAACGTCATGATCATCTGCCATGCATTCACCGGCAGCGCCGACGTCGAAGACTGGTCTGTCTTTCCCTTTTTTTATACTACACATCTGGTGATGCTGTCCACAGGTGGGGCCCACTCATGGGCCGCGGAAGGGCCTTCGACCCGAACCGCTTCTTCATCTTTTGCGCCAACGTACTCGGGTCCCCATACGGTACTGCATCGCCCATCACCCTCAACCCAGACACAGGCTATCCATACGGCCCAGAGTTCCCACAGACATCCATCCGCGATGATGTCCGGTCTGTCATCTCTGTCCATCACACCTCCATTCATTGACCCCGATTCAGACTCCACAAACTCGTACTCGATCACCTTGGCGTATCCAGTGTCGCCGTCGCCATCGGGGGTTCTATGGGCGGCATGGCCGTCCTCGAATGGCCATTGTGTTCTCCCATGGGGTACGTTCGCCACATCGTCCCCATCGCCACCTCCGCCCGTCACTCGGCATGGTGCATCAGTTGGGGCGAGACACAGCGCCAGTGCATCTACAGCGATCCTGTGTACGACGACGGGTTCTATGCTAGGCAGCCGTTGTCTGGGCTAGCTGCCGCACGGATGGCGGCGTTGTTGACTTATCGATCGCGAGACTCGTTTGAGACGCGATTTGGGAGGCGATCACAGGTGGTGGAGGCACCTGCACCTAATGGCCATGGGGATGTCAACAGTCTCGGGTCCTCATGTGGTGATCAGGCTCTCCTTGCGCACAATGAGGGCCACCAGCGCGCACACCACCCACACTTGAAAGGTCGGACTCCCACGCACGGCACTCCGTCGGCGACCTCGCCCACAGTGTTTTCAGCTCAGTCGTATCTACGCTACCAAGGAGCCAAGTTCGTCGGGCGGTTCGACGCCAATTGCTACATCCACATCACGCGTAAGATGGACACGCATGATCTCGGGCGGGAACGTCCTCACGTCCTCACGTCCACGTCCACTTCCGCCTCTGTACCCACATCTGGCAACGCACACGATGACAATACAGCAACGATCCTCTCCACCCTCCCCGCGCGTGCGCTTGTGATCAGCATCGAGACTGACGGTTTGTTCACCCCGAGCGAGCAGTACCACCTGGCTGCCCACATAAGGGATGCGTCGTTGGTCGTCGTGCCTTCGCCGGACGGGCACGACGGGTTCTTGCTCGAGTTTGAGCGGATCAACGGGCATGTGTTGGCGTTTTTGATGAGGGAGTTTCCAGAGTATTATGAGGCAGAGGATGAAGGGGAGGATGGAAGAGATTTCAAGGTGAAGAAGACGAGTTTGTTTGGAGAGGCTGAGGCGGATGTGACGAGGTGGTAGA
>JBBPLL010000367.1:0-28543 GCA_038089755.1 Leccinellum rugosiceps | reverse complement strand
TACAGGGCACAGACCAAGCTGTGTGCGTAGCAGTGAAAGAGAGGAAGACATAAAGGGAAGGTGTACGCGTAATACGGAGAGAGAGAAGAGAGGAAAAGGAAATGATACGCGTACTACCCGAGGAGAGGAGGATATAAAAGGAAAAGAAGCACGTGTCCGCCTAAACGGGAGTGTCTATGATGAACGCATCGTTCTCGAGAAGATAGAGGGAAAAAGGATAGTCCCGGGTCGTAAATGTAGCCTCCACCGTGGGAATACCCTCAGGATGGACCAAAACCGTAACACTTGTTTTCATATATATCGTTGCAGCACTTTAGCACCTTGCTAGGACCGCTGGAGAGTACATATGTACATATTTGTATTTCGCAACTTATCAGGTTTCCGAATCAGTGGTTCGCCGCATCGCCTTGTGGACCCTAAGCGGACCCTACCTAGCGCATACCCCTTGAAAGGTTCGTCGTGGAAACAACTCCAGCGAAGTTCCTCCATCGAGACGCCGAACTTGTGTCTTGTCATTGGCCAAGAAGCAGTGTGATCTAGGCGACTTATCGTCCTCTATAACTCCGAGTCCGCAGCAAGCTATGGCCGCAGACCGAATGCAGCCAGCCCCAGATCTGAGTTGAACGGGTGACTGGGCGAATCAGGGATAGCACTATTTTCGAAATAAATGTGGCTGATGCTAACCAATCATAGCCTATGAAAGCATCGGAAACTTGGCTAACACCGTACTTACCGTTCCTCGACATGCAAATATAGATCCAAACAGTGAGTAGAGACAACTTGAACACGAGCTCACGATACGTACCCGACTCGGATATTCATCCATCTAGTCGTCATCAGTCAATCAGCCTGCCACCAAAAGGAACGAGGCAACTAACCCTCGAGCCCGTCGATAAGTGATGAATGGGCCATGATGACGCGTCGTCTGCCTCTGCGCCAAAATCTTCTCGGTCGAGTCGTTGACACGGTGCTCGCTTGACGCGTCCAGCGCCGAGATCGCAAGGCGTTTGAGGAGCGCGTGCGATCGCCAGGCGTTGACATTGACCGCCCCTAGCCTGAGTCGACCGACTATAACAAGTGTCAGCGCGTCCATTTAACCAATCGCACCCGGTCTCACTCACTCTCGGCATCGAATCCCTTGGGGGCATGCCTCAAATAAATTCACAGTTGATCAGTTGCGCAGCATGCCCAATATCTAGGCGCGTCGCCGTCGCATCGCGAAACGCAATGTTGGATACGATCGTTCTCGTGAACGAGATAGGCTCCTACGCAGGGAGAGTGACTCGGAGACACATGAGTGGAGCTGTTTGAGAAAAGGGACGACATACACTATCACCAGGTTCTCGCCCACGCCAAGCTGAGATTAAACTCGTCCAGGATCTAGACGCCTCTCCGAGTCGGGTACTCGAACCCGACGTTCTCGAGCTGGATGACGCTGCGTCGGCTAGGGTTGAGTTCGACCCCATGGTTGGGCAGGTTCGGGGGCTTGTGGTCGAGCAACTCGAATATCCGAGTGCCGGCACCTATGCCGCGCATGATCGACTAGGATTATGACGCAATCGTGAGTCCGATCACGGTATGAGCGCACAAGATGAGAACACACAGATGAGAAACCCGCTGGGTGATTCTGTTAACCAGGCAAAGGGATTATAGGGAGAGAAAGAGATTTACGTGAGCATCTGGAGTCCATTTTCGACGTAGGCGGTGTAGAGCAACAGACTAGTCAAGTCTCCGCCAGTGATCGCCCCCTGCGAGATGAGCGTGCTGTGCATCTGGAGGTCACCCACGTCTACGTCTAGCGAGTGAGGGACACACCGTATCTGAGTCTCAGCAAACCGAAGGTGGTCATATTCCCCCTCCATCCGGTGCTATCAAAAAATATGACCGACACAATAGCTTTCTTGCGAGATCGAGGACAAGATTGATGCAGTCACGGAACTTGGTCAGTTCCTGTGCGTTGGCATTGAAGGCTTGCACCGTTCGGAGGAAGATATTCTTGTACGACTCTTGTCACCTCACCCACCGCTTCTTGGGACTTGTTGGGGTTTCTTGAGGTAGCGACCGTAGTAGACCTGATGAGCGTGTCCGTTAACTGTAAGAAACCATCGGAGTAGAAAGATTACACTGCACAGAGGGATACGGGGTGACGATGCCGAGCATCGTGAACGTCAAAGTTTGAGAAAGACAGAACATGGCGCCGTGAGCCCAACTGATGCAAACAAGGAATAAGACACGCAGGTCCGACTGAAGACATGATAACCGCCCTCAGCCCATTCGAGATATTTGGCGCTCAGTCTGCTCAAGACATCGCCTTAGCATTTTCTTTTCGACAAACTCGACTTGGCGGAGGACGGTTGCAAAAGTGCGATCACAGTGGCGTGGCACGATCCGTTGAACTTGATGCAAGACACTGTCAACTGGACCGAACGGTGATGAGGCCGGGGTAATGTGAACACACCAGACACGCGCATGAGGTACGGTCAGGCTGCATCGCACACTGTGCTGGTCGTGAACGCGACATGGATGCCCAACACCTGATACATTGAGAGTCTGAATGGTATGTGTAAGCACGAGAGTCAGAATATTACGGCGAAAGGGAGAGAAGGCCCACCGGGTTGCTCGTAGAGAAAAAGTCGACGAGTTTTCCGACGGTGAGAGGGACGGCCATTGTGACCAGTGATGAGACGACGATGGGGCATACGGCAATAATTAACGGCTTTTTCTCTGGCTTTGCGAGGGCGACGATCTTGCGAAATGATGAACGAGAGTTCGGCGGAGAAATGAGACAGGAGAGGAAATCGGAGTGGGTGGTCGGAGGTGCTACTGGGTGGGAAACGAACGAGCAGGTGAAGGAAGACTTGGTGTGACTGAGCGAGGACGAAGGCGACGAATTGGTGTCCAAGATGGTACTAGTTGATCCAATGCGCACAAAACGCACGAACCGATCAACTCACTGAATTTTTCAAACTCTTCCACAAGTTCTCGCATGAGTTGATGGTGGTTATAATCCACAGAAACAAAATGATCCTTTTCGCGTAAATGCACAGTATTAATGCTGTTTACAGCAACGCCGTCGAATGCAACTGAACCAACGAACGACTTGAAATTAACTCTGTACAGTATAAACTGTGACTCTTTGATGCTAGTTAGTTCCAACTAGCCACAAAAGATTTCAGGTGACGCAAAAACATTTGCAAATTGATGTGGATAGTATAAAGGATAATAGTGCTCAGAGCATTCATCATTTACACTGCAACTGTGCTGCCTCGGTAGCACACACGGCGACTTATTTATATATATAAAATAGATCTTGTTGTCAACCAATTCCAACAGTAAAGGGAGATAAATACGTTACATTGAGATTGGACGATGTTACGAAAACGCGTGACGGATAAGGGGAGCATCCGTTGCAACCGTCGAAAAGGGGTGCGACGATGACCATGCGCCACAAAATGTCACACTGGCACGTTTCGAATTCTACGGAAATTTCCACCTATAGTTACAAGTGCCTAGACAGAAGCATGACGAGACAGAAGCATGACAATTCAAGCCGACAAAACCATCCTCCCACCTACGGAGTCGGGGATCGCCAAGCAAAGTAAATACTGATTACAATGAAAATCCAAGTTCGTCAAGCAGGACAATGAGTGCATTGCGCAGATGTTGGCTGACGGCTAATGTGAGCCCAGGTACAGTCAAATTAGTCACTTTTTTCAACCACCGGTAAATCTTCTTTTGCAACTGCAACACCATTGCCCGTCGCGCAGAACAACTCTTATTCTTTACCCAATTTTTATGCATACAAAAGTCGGCATGGATAGACGTGGAATACTAGTGTTCCAAGAATAAGGGAACAGTAAATAATGATGATAAGATGACTTACTGAAGCCAATGTGTATGCAAGCACCACAAGAGCTTTGTCCCTGTGTGCCATCAGAGGGCGCCATTTCCATTCGCCTTGACTGTTTCGGAATGCCTCTTGAAGGCCGAAGAATCCCGGCGAAGACATGTCTTTCAACGCCGAGTAGAGATATTGGCGTACGTATCCGTTTGCAAAGAAGTATAGCTGGAGTAGTCGGTGAGTAAAGTAGCGATGGTAAAACTTGGAATGGTACTCACATCGTCGTCACCACCCAGGTGGTGCCACATCGTATATCCGAACGTGTTAGACCAGGTCGTGTACCATTGGGCTACACACCTCTGGTCATTGTTGAACAGCATGACGCCATGGATAGGCATGAAAGGCATGAGAGCGTTGCGTTCCGGTTGAGTGGTCAGTAGGTAAAGTGTACAATGGAATGATTGGTCGTGAAACGATGCAAATGCAAGCGTGACCTATTCGAGAATCAGAGATATATTTATTATACCAAGATGGGAAGAACATACGGTGGACTTTAATTTCTTTCGGAATTCCAAGCAAGTCCACCTAGTGTGTGTCTGAACACCATCGATTTCGATAGGTTCTTGAAAGATAAACAGAAACAATGACTCAGTCGAGGATAAGAATCATAGAATAGAAAACCTCACCATGTTCATTCGGTGCCCAATCAGGATTACTGGCTATGCACCTAGCTTTCGCCCGATGGATAGCACGGGGAACTAATGATAAGAGAGAAGCACGTGGTAGTTCAGTACCGACACTGTTGAATACGTCGTTATACGCGTGATACATGACACGCGTCCATTTGTCTGGCAGGTTGGGGAATTGGACGACTTGACATTCAGATATGAGATACGGCGTAAGGTAGGTGAATCGAAAAAGATGTAAAAAATGCATACCGTGAGCCATCATTGCGAAAAGGTTTAATTCAGCGTGTGTTCCGATGCTGATGAGGATATCATCCGAGTCAGTAGGGGAGGGGGGAGGCAATGGAGTCACGGGAGGCGACTGCAGTACTGTGTGCTTCATTATTAGATGTATAGCGATAAGACAAACTATGAAGTGGACTCACCGTTAATGTAAGCGTTAAACAACGCATGGAAAGTGGAGTCTTCGTTGTTTGCTGCGCCGTTGGACATGGTAGGGATGGTCGGAAAGGCCAGGGGTGGTTGGCAAGGGTTTTAAGTAAATCAGCGATTGGAATAATGGTATTTTTGGTAAAAAAAAAAACGAGGTGAATAGTCTTACCAGGAACAGGTGCAGTTTCGTACTCGGCTCTGCAGATGCGTTTACATTCACTCACGGGGCTCACCGTTCACTGATCTATGACATTCTATGACATCCCTATCTGGGAAAGAAGATTGTCCCCAGTGGAAATTACCGTGGAAACATCGTCAGCCTAGGTGCGGAGTCTGGATACGGTCGCGGAACATGCCTTGGGGAACAGCCCCGAAACGTTAGCGGAACATCATCGTGGGATTGCTGAGCGTGCAGCTGCGGAGTCTAGGGATTATATAGAACTCTATTGTGTATTGCACTCTTCTAACTACATGATATGACTTCGGAGCTCCCAGGTCATGACATCGGTTTGTACAAATATCAAATGCTACGACCATTTAGATAGATTCTGTGCTGGATCGGGACTGGCACCCTAATAAGTAGTCCTTGACCCTGGACCATTCCCGGTGACTTAGCTAGACCTACCAGCTAGAGGGTGTGATCTAGTATTTGTTCGGCGGACCGGTGCTGAGTTGACATCTCTAGGATATTGCTGCAAGTCCAGCTGCGGAGTTAACCACTCTCCCAGGACCAATTTGGAAGCTGTCCGATAGGATCCCCGCGGTGAATTCGGCCATGTATAAGTGCCAGATTCTGCAATTCTCCCTTTTGCAAGCTTGTACATACGACTGAACCATGGCGTCACAGAAAGAGGCCCGGAAATTGTATTCTATGGAGCTACCTCCTACATTCCCTCGTCCTCCTGCTCCAGGGCTCACATTCCACTACCTCTCCCCCCAACCCTCCCAATCTGGATGCTGGTCGGAGAGCTCCACCAACTGCGATGCCGAAGACAATAGCAGTCCTATCACGGTTGCGAACAAGGCAGCCTTGAATGAAGCCCTGCACAAAATGGTGAGTCATCCGCTAATTTCACAAGCTTGTGCTTACCGAATTCTCCGAAACAGATTCTGCCCGACCCGAAGATCCCCGTCCTTTCCCCACAGCATCTAGTCTCTAAGATGAAGGGAATCCTGCAGAAGAAAAGGTGGACCATATACCAGCTTGCTTCGCTACAGAGCCATCTCGAAATACCCTCGTCGATTCTGGTTGAAGAGGTTGGTCTTGAAGAGACTACAGAGTTCGATGAGGATAGTGACAATAGTACTGCTGATGACATTCACGCAGCCCTAGAGGCTTTCATTGAGGCAGTGTCCCGTATTGTTGTTAGCGAACAAGGACCTCTTGATCCGTGAGCACAGACGTCACTACCATGCTTTGAGGGTCACTAACACTTGATCAGTTTAGGGTCTATTGATTGTCATTCGTTATTGCCCTTGCTTTAAATCATTTGTTGTACACTAGTACTTATTACGGGCGGTGTCAGATGTATTGGAGAGAAGTAGTTGTTGTTTACTTACATTCCTCGATGGCAAACTTGTTCTGATCTGCAGCAGGATTGACAGTCTCGTTCACACTCGTAGTTGTCACTCTAGAGGGCACTATCTTTGAAGAATAAAGTGATCTGTGGTTTCACAACCCACAGATCTAGAAATGTTTAGTTATGTTGATCGACCAATATAATTCACCGAGTTGAATCATCATGCTCCGAAGCATCAGTACTCACGTCTGCCGAGAACTGCGAAAGATGCGTTACTACAAAGTGAGGATTATTCAAGTTCGCCGTCTTTGCGGACTTACCAGGCTCGGAGGATGACTCCAAGAGTTGAGGCCCATCCACACTTTTGTAGACCCAACTGAAGTTCCATACGAATTGCTCCAATAACACGATGAGTCGGGCTCGATACTACTTAGTAGTACATTGTGAATTCAATTTTCCCACTGATCCGGCGCCATGGTGACATTGACAGCTCAAGCGCTCAATATAGGATAGGCCTATACCTCGAAGAGGGTGAGTCACATCTTTGCTTACTCTTCGGATTCAATGGACCTGTATGACTTGGATCTGTCACAACTGATCGGCGAGTGTCTAGTGTCTTCCCGGTGCCGCATACATAAAATGCGTGACATAAACGCAGATATACATGTTCAAAAGAGATCTAGAACGATAAGAGATGGATACTCTGCAAACGTACTACGCGCGTCGTGGCCATGATACCGTGAGGGTCATCTCACCCGAACAGTATCAAGCTCATCCCAGTGATACTCCCGTGCATCTAGCATGCCAAGCTTCCGAGTCACAGACAGGGCCAGTGGCCCTTTCCTGCTAAACCTTCGGCTATTATTATACCTTAGTGCAGAGAAGGATATCGTTCTCCGAGTCTTAGTACAACACGCCGCTGTCCCAAATCTAAGGTGGATTGCCTTTCCCTGTGGAAGCCTGTCGGACACTCCATCATACGAAGACCTCATGCATTCGCTTCCCGGTCAAGGCGTCTGGAAATGCACGACATATGTATATATTTTTGGGAGTTGGCATGTTACCGCGTTTAGCAACATTATGAATCGAAACATTCATCATGTGCTTTATACGGTCCATAAACGTTGAACTGTCCCTTTGAATGTAAGCATGGTGATCAGCACATTTTTTGATCCCTCCCACACACCTTCTTTACATAATTACTGACAGTCAGTGATATCGAACTCGGATGTGTAGGAAAAGGCGCAAGCACAAATAGACGCTACGGTTGTCGGCAAGAGTAGGTTGCCCGCATCTGAAGATCTTTGTTACCACGTGTGGACGCCATTTTTGAGAGATACTCAGATACAGCCCTGTCCTTCCTGTGTTTGAATAATCGTGTTTCTGCATCAGTCCATGTTGTTAATCTTCATGCATCACATGCAGTGGTTCCCCGTGCTGCACTGGATGTCGATGTCTATCATGGGTTTCACATCCCCAAAGGTGAGTATCAGTTATCTTCTCGAGAGACTGGGTGTCTATTTGCAGATGCATGATCAGTTTATTTTCTCGTAATATTACTCTAGGGCTATGGTACACGACGATTCTAGATTCCATACTAGCCCGCACACATTCATTCCCGAACGATTCCTCAATGGTGGTGGTTGCCTCGGACCAAATCATATTGAACACATGGCTTTTTGATTCGGTCGACGCATGCGCAGCGGAAGACACTCTGCCGATGCATCTGCATGGGCTGTGATCGTGAGTGTGGAACCGAGGTTCTCCAGTGATCTCACTGTATGAGCTGTGAGTGATAACCAAGAGACGTCATTGCATTTGATCTAGGGCACTGGCATGGTGCTCATTCTCTGCACAGATATCATCTTCCATTTAAATGTAGAATTGTTCCCAGGTATCTAGAGATACGAAGTCGGAGGATTTGATTATGGCTAGCATCGCTTGATCCATCCTCTTCTTTGTTTGACGTACTGTATTCACAACGTGAACTTCATATGTATGCGCATGTAGTTCGGCCTCGAAGTTAAGATACGACATACTATGTCCTAAGTTGTCGAGTGAGCGGTGGACATGTCCCCTAATGATATCCAAGGGTTAGTACATTTGGAGCACACGATCTGAGGGAAGATCAACCATGGAAGAATGCCTCTTAAGTACACCAATTGAAGTTGACCTGCAGTGAGTCGGGAAATCACAGTTCTGTGAGATAATAATCAAATAGTGGTCCCAAAGCACGGATTTATGAAAAGTTACAGCGACAGACGGAAACACATAGGGACAAGATGAGATAAATCGTCCTGGAAAATCCTTGACTTACGGTTATATTGCTTAGGATTTGCCCGTCAAGAAAAGCACGACCACAATATCAATAGTGATGCTCACACGCGCATACTCGATATCCGATGAAAAGCGAGCGCACAGGCACAAGGTTACCGATGAGCGCCAGCGTACCCAGAGCAAATAACCAGATACTCTCTTTGTACTTGAACCTGACCCATATGTTCTCCAAGCTGAGCTCAAGAAGAAACATGGGCAGTACTTAGAGGAGGCTTTCAAGAACAATGCCGATGGCGCTAACGAAAGCAACAGAGCTGAGGAGGGCAGACAGCCCACTTCTTTTGTACGGTGGTCAGCAGGTGCGAGAATTGGCGGCCAACGAAAGAGAGGTAAGTACTGATGGATACTCAGGAATCGACGGGAAGAGTCCACCTTCAATGCGTGAATCCAATCAAAATTGTTGTTCAAGACCGTATATATTCAGTCGCGTGTTTTGCTGATGAGCAGTGGTACATGGTAAACGCAGGCCACGAAGGGAAAATTCGACGATGGCGCATGAAGGATGGCAAGGAAGATGAGAAGCGAAAGGACACTTGGGATTATTTTTGGGACCTGGTAGTCACTGACTCACAACGTGGTGTGGAATACAAGGAGGCGCCGCGTGTCCTCGGAGTCGTGGTGAGAGAGCGTTCAAAGCACGTGAAAAAGCAGTGGATTCTTAGCAAGACTCTGAATCTCATTGTCAATGTCTGGTTGTTTCCTGCTAGCGAGTGACTCTTGGGGCCATTCGAAGACGACAATGGTGTGGTCGCCATCAAGTTCTCTCCCGATGGACGACACATCGTTATACTGGCACATACAATCGAAACTCTGTTCAGGTCTATGACGGTGGCTTGAGTAACCTCCTCGCAGTCTTTCCAATTGGGGTTGGCTCTAACTTGAATGAGGCGACCCACTCCAACCGCCTCTTTGTCTCGTCTATAGACGGCAACATTCACTATCTCGACGTGTCCACCAAGAACACGCTTGCGAAATGGCGCATTCACAGCGACGACGGACCAAGGTGTATCGCACTTGCAAGCAACGACACCTCATCGCTCTCACTCTCGACACTGAGATACATCGACAAATGGGCAACATCATCCACCCTCCCACGACATCAAGTCCACTGCCATCTCATCAAGCTATGACACTGCGACCGCTAGAGGCGAAGGAATCACGTTGCGGAGTCTTTATCGTGATGACATCTTTCCCTCACCTTACCGTGACAATGTAAGTAACGCTGCTTTTGTAAGGTCACATCCTCATTGCTTTGTCCTTTCCACAGATACTCTTGGAGCGCGAAATCCGTTGCTTAAAGATTGGAAAAACTGTATATTCATGACATGACCCTTCGTGCTAAGGACGCGCGTCAAAGTATGCGTATTATCTGAATGACTCCACTGTGCAGACATTCAAGGTCTTTCTATCAGAGGGTGATCAATCAAGTCTCGAGAAAATTGTTCAAGAACGACGTACCCAGATAGCTAATTCTGACAAGGAAAAGACAGGTCTCAACGAAATGACCAAGTCCCTTCGTGCACAGAATGAAACCTCAAGTGCTTTTTCTTCGTTTTCAAACTCACTTTGTTCCGGTCAGAATCACACATCTCGATGAATCGAACAAGGAACTCCACAGTGTGCTTGTAACATCTCAGTGCTTGGTCGATCGGTTGACCCAGACTATCAGGTCACTACACTTAGACATCAATCTACGTGAAAAGTGTCTAGGTGTGTTTTGAATCCTCCAGACTGACAGCTCTTTGACCCATTTTTACCATCCATTGTACCAACAATAAACGGGCTCGAGCTTACCATCCCAAAACCAGGTAACCAATGCGCCACGTGCAAATCTGCCCTCCGTATATGGTGACAAGAAGCATGAGTGCGAAAAATTGTACGCCGACGATGGCATATATGATGCTGCACCGCGTATTACAAACTTACTCCCTTGCCTCCGGAAGGTGTGCCGACAATATGGGCTAGAATGACACTGACTCGGATTCGTTGCTCCACAAGTGAGGCATTGGGTGCCACGGACAAGATATGGTTTGTTTGATTGTTTAGAAACGCACGATAATTCTCATCATTCAATTCAAGCTTTCAGTGTTCCGTGGGTTTCATGCGGTCTACAATGTTCTGAGAGAGGAAGATCATCTTACGGCGGCGATCGGATGTTTCCGGAAGATACGAAATCTATCAAAGGGGACAAGCACCTTCGACGAGCGACGGCAGTGGGAACGCAGTGAGTAATTCCATCAATGACTCGGAGACCAATCCGGTGATCTCTCCAGATTTTCGACGACGTTGTAGTGAAGTGCTGGAAAAAAGGCACTCAAACGCACCCTCGCTTCAAATGACACATGTCGGTGACGTCATAGTCAAATGCTGCAAGGCATGAGTAGGATTCTTGGAGGACGAACTGGTGACTATCACCCAGGTATCAATTGATCCGCACAGCACATTGAGCCGATGGCGCTAACTGTACAATCAGATTACTGAATGCGACTCATCGGACTACAAAGGATACAACAGGAAATATGTGCTATTACATAGCCTGAGTGGTGCGTTACAAGGAGGCATTCGACACATTTGAGATGATGTCGAGGATGGAGAATTCTGCATTCATTTGACCCACAAGTTCAGGGTGAGTTGTTCTCGTTTATGCTACGATGTGGGCTGATATTGTACACGGATATGCGGGGGTTGTTATCTCGACACCACTCCAATAATTCGTCAGGTCATCAAGCAGACCATCCAAGACATATCCCGAGCACTGGTTAACACAACTACTGATTATCTCTATGATAAGGGAATGTAAGTGGCAACTTTCGAACAACTCCCCGTATTCAATGAGTTGCAGTCTTGCATGACAACCCGCGCTCGGCTCAGGCTCGATTGTGCCTGCATCCAGAGGAAGGTGGAGAAGTTATTTGATCAATATGTGATGTTCTCTCACAAATGACAGTTACCTGAGCTATTATTCCAAATGCTCGGGAATAGAAGTCCCGCATACTCGGCGCGATGATAGAAGTGTCTGACGTCACCATGTGGCCTGGACTCCTAGGGAAATTTTGTGAGTTTCCAACGTCATACCTCGACTCGTCTCTAATTGCCGAAGACAGTTTTTTTTTCATCTTTCAGGTTTTTAATACCTCAAGGCGTTTCATCGTTCGCATGGCGTTACCTGAGAGATCCACAGTGCTCATCGTGGGCACTGGTCTGACCGGACTTGCCCAGGCCACCGCCCTCTCACTGCTTCGCCGTGGCTTTCATGATTTCATCATCGTTAATGCTCTATCTCAGGGGAGAAACATCTCTCGATCTGTTTTATGCCATGCCTCCACTCTCGAGGTATGTTTCATTTGTTCTTTTTTTCGTGTCCAAATATTGAACAGACACTCTACACAATAGGTTGTGGGAACAACATCGTGTCGCAGGGCCTCAAAGTTACTTTGTTCGATGCCGAAACCTGTCCTATGAGACTTTTCAGTCTTCGTACCGAGTATCTCAGGTCATACACTCAGCATTCATACTTCTTCGTTATGCCCCAGAACGTTACGGAGCGTATATTTCAGAGAAAGCTGGCTGGTTTCGACGTCACCTTCGAAGATGGCAGAGTCATCACGACGGACCATGTCATCGGTGCAGATAGTGCATGTTCTGCTGTGAATTTTTTCCTCTTTCTTTGTACCCGGACATTTCTTCAAGATGTGTAGGTCCGCACAATGGCTGGCATAGGCTTCTCTAATCCAACGTTCATCCAAGGAGAAGAGGATAATCCCACTCAGGTGCTTATTGCCAATATTGGATTCGACAACGCGGACGCGGACAACCAAGGTCATATTGTCTCTGAATGGTTCTTTTTATCTGTTTCCCCTACCGTATTCCTTCAACAAGTCTCTTAATGCCAATGACCAGGTACCCGCTTCTGAGAGAGCGTACCGCGTTGCGTGCGATGTACCCAAGGTGAAATCCCTCGGTCGCCTTCCAAGGAATGCACCCAGAACCTTGTTGACCAATTTGGACCATACCTTCTTTCATCGGACCCCTCTGAATCCTAACTCGAAACCAAGGTAGATGTGAGATAGATCTAGTGTGTAGGTTCGAATGGACCATACTAACTCAATACCACCTAGGTACCCGCATCGCGTAGCTTCGGCGAGCTCATTACTTCGCAGACGAGAAACTTTCCCTGTATCAGCAGACCTCTGATCGAGGGATGCTCGACCTCCCCACAGGTCATTATAGCGCAGTTTTTGACTTCGGCCCAGCTCCAGACAACACAGTTGACTATACATCTGCGTTCGTCTGCCTTCAGCATCTACTCCTCTTACACGGACAAGTGTAGAGTGACAATGCCATCGCAAACACATACATGGACAACGCTGTTCAGTTTACACCGCCTACGCATCAACTACGTCCAGTCTCATTGGCTATCCAAGCAGTATCATATCTGAAAAGATACCAACAAGGACAGGATACCGCAGATCTTCACTCGGCAGTCGAAATATACAAGATTATCGTGGAAACTATCCCCACTACCCACCCTTAGCACGTACACTTCCAGATGCAGTATACTTCCGCCCTCCACACGAGGTATATGGCTATGCCAGATGAAGCCGACCTTGATCTTTCCATTCAACAATTCTGGACAGTGCTAGACGGCTGTTCTGACGACTTTTTTGTTACCGCTCGGCGGTCCCTTCCAGTGGCGCTCGACTCTCGTTACCAGTTATGCTACGATATCCAAGGGATCAATTTTGTGATTCAAGCTCATGGTGCTATGGTTGGCATGCTACAACAATTAAAAGAGTATCTATTTGCCTGCATGAGATATACCACGGCATTGGAGGCTCGATGGTAATGCGAAGCAGATCTCGGTGACCTCCATGTCGCCCTCAAGTATTGCAAAATTGTCGCTGGGAGATGCCCAGTTGATCATGAGCATTATATGATTATGCTGGCCTACTACATGTCTTTGCTCATTGCTCGCTCGCAACAGCGAGAGTCTATCCAGGACGCTGACATAGCAATTCAATGTATTTGCAACGCCATACATTTCTTGCACTGTGGTGACGCTATGGATCTGGAAAGCGCAGTGGAGAATCGTTACGCTGCCCTGTCTTTGGACTCCTCTCTTGATGCTGGCATTCGTGCTGGTGACGTGAACCGACCCGCTCTTGCACTTTTTGTGCGTTTCCAACTGCAGGAAGACATGATGGGCTCAACTGATGCCAGGGGCTTCTTCCGGTAGGCATTAGAACCATCTCCTCATTCCAATTGCCTACCCATCCTTAACAACTACACTTGCTTACTGGGTAATTTGGGAAGGAGACAATTTAATATCTCTGACGTTGATCTCTCCATCGAATGATTTTATGAAACACTCGACCTTTGCTACGCTACGGTCCGTTCCGTCGTCCTCACCACGCTCACAGCCTGCAACCTGTCTGACAGCGAGATCTCCTTTTCGCTCCTCAAAGCGGCTCTGGATATGCAACCAGAGGACTATTCACTTCACGGACTGACGTTCCTGATGCAAATCAAAGCCGTGATCGCCATGTTCCCACATAAATACACCATCCTTGATACCGAGATCGCGCTGGACATTCTTCGTGCTGAGCATCATGCATTTACTGCTGGACAACTGCTGTTGATCGAGACGTATAGTGAGCATTTATTCTCTGTAGCATTCCATCACACAACGATGGTGATCTGGAGGAGGCGTTCAAATACATAATAGCGGTTTCATAACATCCTAATGGAGGTATGGAGGTCCAGTTCGAAGCAGCCATACAGTGGGCGGAGGGCAGAGAAAATTCCAATTATCCGTCCCTGCTGGATGCATACGGGTCTCCCACATACATTCTGGACTTGCACCTTGTCCTCAAACCCTTCCTCAACCTCCGAGTCCGATATGATACCGTCACGTTGCGAGCGTTGTCGATCTGTGTGGATGCGACGTCTTGCGGGCTCAGACGCTACGATGTTGTTGGTGCGATGGAGATGTTCGAGCACAATCGGGGCCTATCTTGGACCTTTATGGCGCGTTTGCGGACCCCGCTCGACTAGTTGCGGGCAAGCGGACCGAACGACCAGAATCTGGATAATGAGTTCGAGAATCTGAGCCGTCAGCTGGAAACACCAATGGCTTTTTGGGGCGACGGTGGAGAGAATGGGCAGAGATTTAGGCGCATTCAGAGGTATTGGAATGCCGTGGTCGACAAGATACAGTCTGTTGGCAAATTTTTGTTGCCGCCTTCGTACAAGAATCTCCGAGCTGTCGTGATCGGGGGTCTGGTGATCATCCTCAATGCCAGCCACCATTCGTGCGACGCGATAATTGCGCTCGTGGACGCAGACCCTGTCCACTTCGCCTTCCCGGAAGTTACTATTTCTGATCATCAGATGTCGTACGAATTCCAGCGTCTCGGAGAATCTGCGAAGACATTCAGATGCTAAAGAGAAGCGAGCAATGAAAAGGCACCACTCATCCGGGTCGTGCTGCACAGCCTGGAACTATGTCGTCCGTGGTGCGATTCGCCGCCTCGAACCCCACGCGACGAGGAATTCGCAAATTTGGTGTGCCCGACCAGTGTGTTCACAACGCTCCCGATACACACAGTCAGCCCGTATCGCAAGCGTGAACTTTCGGACATCCACGTCTTATCGTATACCCCTACGCTTTCCGCCTTCATTCGCAGCCGAAAGGGAATAACGCACAGCAGGATGCGGCGCCTCGTCTCGTGTCCATCGGACAACCGAATTCGGGATTCGAGCGGTCGTTCTCCGTTCGCCAAGAGCTCAACTTAGTCCGCCAGCTCCTACCAGAAGTGGTCCAGCCCACTGAGTTCATAGATAAGGTGGCGACATGCGAAGCGCCCTTGTCTGCTTTGAGCATGTATACGTACGTGGACCTCGCCTGTCACGGGAATCAAGGCCTCAAGGGCCCCTACCTCTCACACATTGCGATGGGTGACGGCTACCTGACGTTGCTCGACATCATCCGGAGCCATCAAGTGGGCCACGAGACCGAGTTTGCCTTTTTGTTGCGTGCCAGACGGCAACTCGGAGGGGCGATTCGGAGGTGCGGGATGAGGCGATTCACCTCACTGCGGCGTTGCAGTTTGCTGGTGCGCGGAACGTCATCGGGACGATGTGGTCGGTGGACGACGAGACAGCCAATGGAGGGGTTATATCATGCAATGGTGAACGAGGCATTTGATCCTTCTCGTGCTGCGAGGGCTCTGAGAGCAGTTACGAGGACAACCAGGGATCATGTACCTTAAACCAGCGAAAGGTGTTCATACATATTGGGGTCTGAGATGGTCGAACTTGAAAGTTATGTATTAATATCGGGATGCCACATATGGCACTGTAAGGATGGTTTGTAATCTTTGGCGAAGACTTGAAATTGATTTTTCCAACCTCCGAGTCCTTGACTCCAGACGTCCGAGTCCAGTTCACGTGCTCGGCAAACTTATCATGCCGACACGCAATCTCAGCGGAGATTGAACCCTCCTGCCCACCTATTTTCAGCCACCCGCCTCCCGCCTCCCACGTTAGCTGCAGACGACGCGACGATGACAGGCGCGTGTGTTTATCCTTCTTTCTGTCGCTCCCTCATTCATACTCTCCGCCAGACCTTGTCCACGCCATCACCAGACTGCGTTGACGCAGCAACGACGACGAAGGCAACAACTGCGACAATGAGGACGGGACAGGGAGGATGGCAGCGACACACATGACACGACGATGCCGAGGACTGTGATGGACGGACAACCAGGAGGGGGAGGGACAATGTTTCGACATGGACCACGACACGACGACGGCGATCGACATCGATGACGGTATGCATGCACGTCCCCCTCATCCGCAATGACAATGGTGACAGCGATCGACGCACACACGCATGCCCCCTTATCCCACTCTCTCACGCGCAACGTCGACGAACGACGTGACGACACCCCATCCACACCCCCATCTCCTCGCCTCTCACCCAGCATGCAGCAGCAATTACATGACGTCTGAGTCAGGCTTTACATCTTAAAATCATCCAGAGATGCAAGCGTCACGCGGTCGTGCACAAGCGAAGACCGACCGATCCATCAATACCATACGTTAATGGGTTATGTTCAAGTTACAAGAGACGATGAGATGGCACCCAGTGCCGTCCATCGGTGCGCATGTTCGAGGAGCTACTAATGCGTCATCGGAGGATGACACCTGTAGAGTGGGTAGCGTATTGGTCGACATAGCGACTCTTACTGATAGCTTTGTGGCAAGTTCGATGATTTGTACCCAATTTCTCGTATGGCCTTGTCGGCCATGTGCTCAGGATGTTGATGGGCGTCATTGCAAGGTGATCTCACACGACAAGCCGAGGTATCCGAACCCTGACATGTTTATTCCAGAACGATTACTGCTGGTAGAGGGTACGATTCGGCAATGGTGAATGGAGGGTGGACGCTGGGAGTGAGATTTTTGACCTGGCAGTCACACAAGATGGCAAGCGGATCGTGTGTGAGACGGAGAGAGGTTCAGCTGGGATGCGAAGAGCTATGAGGAGGTGCTCAATTTCTAATCACACGACTGGGCGGTGACTATGGGACGTCGCAACCGATAGGATGGAAATCGCGACTGAATCGGGTGACTCAACGCTCTCCATCTGGTCGTTTCCCGCTCCCGCGCGACTCCTCAGCACATTCAAACACGACGGCTCGGTAGTCGCCGCCAAGCTCTCTCCTGATGTGCGATTCAACTACCACCTGGAGGCACGACTCTACTCGCGTCTACGACAGCAGCAACGGTAGCCTCGCGAGAGGCTCCAACCGTCTCACTGTCTTGTCCGCAGACAGCAACATTTACTGTCTCGACGTGTCCACCAGGAAGGTGCTCGCGAAATGCCAGTGCGCATTCACAGTGACACCAGATGAAGCTATATTGCAGTGGCATGTAACGACACAATCATCGCAGCCTCCGCTAATCTGTCGTTCTCACTCTAGGGCACTAAGACACATCAGCAAATCGGGACCGTCATCCGCCGCTCCCACAGCATCTCGCTTATGGCCATCTCACCAAGCTACAACATTTCGAGCTGAAGAGAAGGGAATCACGCGGTGGAATCTTTATGACATCGTTAATCCTACTGTGACAATGTAAGCAACGCTGCTCTTCCAAGTATCATATCCTCATCAATTTGTCCTCAGACGTCCCAGGTGCATTTGCAGCGAGAAATCCGGTGCTCGAAGATCCAAAGACAGTATATTTGCGACATGCTTATGACTCTCCATGCTAGCGATGCCCATCAAAGTGTGCTTGTCGTTTCAATGATTCCACTGCACTGATATTTATCTCCACCAGGGGACGTTATAACGAATCTCGAGAAAACTGCAGGAACACGTAGCCAGCTTGCTACATCCACCGAGGAAAAGACTGACCTCATTGAAGTCATCAAGTTCCACCGCGTACAGAATGAAATCTCAAGTATGTTTTCCACGCCTTTCCACCTCCCTTCGTTGACAGTCCCATTTATTAGACCGCAAAAACATTCATCTCGACAAATCGGGTGAGGAACTCCGCAACGTGCTTGTAGCATCTCAAGGCTCAGTCGACCAGTCAATCCAGACAATCAGGGCACTACCCGTAGACTTAATCTACGCGAAAAGCGTTCATGGTTCGTTTCGAACCATCTCGAGTGACGACTCTCCGACTCATTTCCAGTACTCATTGCACGAAAAACAAACGAGTTCTAATCAATTTGCCCCATGCAAATATGCCCTCCATGTATATAACATGAAACATGAGTGCAAAACACTGTACGCAGATGGTCGCATGTGTGGTGCTGCACAGCACATGGTTAGGACGGTAACCGAGGATCTGAGGCATAACAACTAGTCATCGATTGATTGAATGGTGAGGTTGTGCATCTCATCCTGTAATAAAATTTTCAATTCCTACCATCAGAATTCACGCACCGGTGTGTATCAAGGCTTCAGGAGATCGGAGATGAGGCGTCAAGTTCCAAAAATCAGGATGAAGCTCTTTCGGAATACTCCAGTGTCTTGTTACTCACCCCCTTGCCTCCCGACGTGTACTAACGAGATGGGTGAGATTAACATCGAGTCATTGCTCCGCACGCGAGGCGTTGGGTGGCACAGACAAGGTATGGTTTATCTCATTTTACCACTAGAACTCCAGGATAACTCACATTTCATTCAGTTCAAGCCTGCCAAATTTCATGTTTGCCGGGCGGTTTGCAATGTTTTCGAAAGCTGAAACGAGCTATCGGGAGGGAGACAAAGACTCTCAATGAGCAACAGCAGTGGGAACTCGGCCAGTACTAATTCCATTGGTGACTCAGAAACTAATCCGAGGCCCGCCTCTCTAGATTTGCGTCGACATTGCATCGAAAAACTGGAGAAGGGGGGTGATACAGAAATGGATTCGAAGAACCATAACGCGGCCATCGAATCTTACTCAGACGCGCATTCTCGCTTCACCCGACAAATTTCGGTTCGTATTATAGTCAAATACCCCAAGTCGCGAGTATGTTCTTGGAGGACGAACTCGTCAATGTCACCTGGGTATAAATTCATCCGCATGACACACCGAGTTGACAGCACTGACTGTACAATCAGATCATTGAATGCGACCCGTCAAACTACAGGGGGTACAAAAGGAAGCATGCAATATTACATCCGCCTAGGACATTACAAACAAGCACTCGACTCGTTTGTAATGATGCTGTCCCAGGTGGAGACTTCACTCGACCCATAGGTTCAGGGCGAGTTGTTCTCGTTTGTGGTATGCATACGATGCAACGGATTGATTTGTGTCAACAGAGATACGGCATTGTTATCTGGACACGACTCCACTGATTTGCCAAGTCGTTGGGTGGCGTCCGTGACATACCCCAGATTAACACCACCACTGGTCGTTCATATGATGGAACAATGAGAGCGGCAGCCTGCGAACAACACTCATGTTCGATGAGTCGCGGTCTTCCACATTACCTGTAACCTGCTCGACCGTGCACGCATCTAGAGAGAGGTAGAGATGTTTTATTCCATCCGAGCCATCACTTCAAAATGGTCGAGAATACCGTAATCTGTGGATTGACCACACCCGGGACAAACTGATCAACTCCTGCAAGCCTTTACAGTCTCGCAGGTTTCGGTGGGCGTGGAGCAACACCGTGACATACTGTGTTAACCAAAGCGACACGGGGGTTTAGCGAGAATCAATCGCCGCCATGTTCTAGTGGGATTGTCGTGCGACCCTGACAATTGTCTATTATCTCGTGGTTCTCTCGGACTCAGAGGAGCCTGGGTCTCTGTAGAAGAGCATCTGGAACACATACACGTGGATATATCAGGAGTACGTCGATTCAAGAGTTGTCCAAATTTACACAGAAGGTTGGAAGCCGTACCTCGGTCTACAGATATTCACCACAAGGGATTTCTTATCGTCCTCGCAGAGATCGAACAGGCAACCAATTTTGCTATTGAGAACCTTGCGACGCTTCAGCCGGGGCTGACGATGGTACGCGAGAAGGTTTATCTCGCTTCGCAGCGTCAAACAAACGCGGGAGGAAGATATCGCATACTGTCTGTTCGTGTATCTTTGATGTCCCACTCCCAGTCACACATTGCGAGGGCACGCAAGCAGTCCGTCGTCTACGCCTTGACCCAATCGGTTAACGTGGCACCTCTCTCCTGGGCTCGGGTTGGAAACTTGGGTGCTAACGCCAATAGCTACCTCCTTACCGCCCTCGCTGTCTATGACCAGATCGAGCCTCCTCACGTTTCGCAACCGATCAAACCGCTGAAATGGACAGGATGACCATGGCTTTGCAGTCATCCTTGCCTGACCCCCCACTTGCCGTTCAGTTGTACGAGAGACTGTATGACTTTCCCCCTCTTTCGATCATCACTGATCGACTCCACCTTCTTGGCTTTGTTTCCCCCCTGACATCGCATACCGCCATCACATCGGAACCTGGAACCGGTTTGATCGTCCGTGTTTTGTCACTACGCCTATCCTCGGGGACGTACGGATCGAGACCGATGACGACTTAGTCGGAATGCACGACTTTGGTCCTCATCCACCCCTGGATTGGTCCGGTTCTGGACAGATTCATCCGGCGGACCCCTCAGTTTGATGTAGCGACGCATGCATATGGCTCTTCATTCGATTGAAGCAGCCGTTCGGTGCGCTGTTGCTTGCTCCGCAGGATGTGCCACGGCGGTGTACAAACGTGTCGCGACAGACTGTTTATCAATGTTCAGAGGCCACGTTGGAGGAGTTGATGGATAGCGTGCATATGGTCGACGTACAGTAATCGTTATTGTGTACAATGAACTCCTTTAGATCCCCTGGACTTGCAAGTATTCTCGCTTTCGAAATGACTTTCAACCCATATTGTCGTGACTGTATGGTACTGATATGTGCCTTTCATTATTTCGTTTTTCTTCTCGTCACTTTCACTGCTGACGGCTAATATCGACCAACGACAAGGCAAGATGTCCAGCCAGTCTCAGTCAATCGGCTTGTTATTATTTCGACTGGAGCTCTAGAACTTGTGACCGCTCTGTCTGGAGTACATTTACAAGTAGTAGGCACTCTTCTTTCCCGCAATCCATAGGCGTTGGTGCTATCTCAGGTTTCTGGTCGACTGTACCGTAACAGACAACGAACAAGATTACTTACATCAGACGATCGGATTCGAGTGAGATAGATTCTCGATTAGGTACTAGTAGTGAATGCATTGGAGAGCACAAACGTACCAAGATTGAGATACTGCCGGTACCACTCACTAAGTCTCAGCGGATTCTCCGCTGGTAGTCGTATTGAGTTCTCACGCCGAGACTGGTCCTCCAAAACACCGACTAGTCCTATTGTATTTTCCCATAACCTCCTGGCCGGGGCGGGGGTTTCACTCTCCACTATGTGTTAGCGAGATTCCCGCAGGCAATCTTCAGCGATATAAAGGTGAGGACATTGCAAAGGCCATTGCCATCCCATCTCACTCCTCAAGCTTTTATTCCTTCTGCTCGCCAGCTCCATGTCAGCTGATGACCGGCAACACCGTGATCCTGCCAGCGTGGCGACGAGACAGAAGCGTTCTCATCCGAACGCTTTGGAGTTGGGGCCAAGGAAGAGACCGTTAGTGTTTCCCTCGAGTCAGTATGAACTGGGACTTATCTTTGCTAGTACCACTCAGGATCCTTTGGTTCACCACGGTCGTCATTTCGGACGAGCTGTGCACATGTTCTGTAACATACAGACTCTTATCACCAATGGCCTGGTAATGATGGGAAACCGGTCTGATGAAGATCCGGAGTCCATGACCGCACAGTGAGTCGTTCCAACTTCCCGCGCATTATCACCTGATAAGATCCATAACTACTAGCGAGCGCAAGGAATACAAGGTGTTTCGAGAGTTGCTCCGGATGGCACCGGGCTTAGAAGCCAGACTCATGGAGTCATCCGAGGATGAAGTGATCCATGTTGCTGATCTCGTCTGTTAATTCCTCGCTTATATGTCTTGCGTCAAACTCACACTAACAACAATAGATCCAGAAAGGTGCTAGTGGTGCTCGCGCCGATGACACCAAAGGGATGAAAAGCGCGATTGTTGATTGGATCACGCCAAAAGGTCAATCACTCAATCCTCACATCCCCCGTAATGTCAAATCCGGGCGCGGTTTTAACCACGAGCGTACCAGAGCACTTCTTTGCCCGGCTGGACTGGACTGGGCAAACTCCGAGTGCGTATATTTGTGTTTGTCACGGAATGAACGGGTCTGACAGCCTGGAAAATATGGAAGCATCAAGGGAAAATTGATGGGTGGGCAGATCCAAGTCTCCGGTGATCAATGGCCCGTTTTCTTGTACGCTAACTACACGTATAATGCCGAGGACCCGTGGAATGGTCTGCTTAGGAGCGGTCTTCTTATTTCCGTAAGTCTTTTATTCAATCTTGACGTTGTTAGTACCGTGCTTTATGCTCGCAACTCAAGGCCTTCAAGCACATTTTCACATCTCCGAGCTCAGTGGACCAAGAACCTAGGGCAACATGTTCTGGAAATGCCCGAATTCACGGTATGCGCTTTGTGACAAAAGCCTCCATTGCATATGTAGCTACGCAGGTCAGTGCAGTCCCTTATCCACATCCACTACTTATTTTTGTGCAAGGCGCGCTTTTCATTGACATCTGCGCAAGTATTCTCTCGCACAGATTTAATTACTGATTCAGAACGGTTCTATAACTCTATCCTGGAGCTTCTGGATGATCCTGAGGAAAGAGACGAGGTTGATCAGCTTCTCACTTGGTGGAACCGGTGCGTTCTCGATCTTTCTCAACTTGCTTGTAACTGATACATAAGTGTTCGCATGTTAGTCAAGTATTCCCGCTGTACTCTGAAACCGAACGTATCCCATCAAAGAACAGTGCTTTGGCGAGGATTCGGGAGAAGCGAGCTGAGTACAACGAGCGCGTTGAGAGCTCCAGTAGTTAGCCTTCGAGTCGGAATGGATGCCGTGATGATATATCCGTCCTTCGGACTCCCTTAGTGGTAACTTTTGGGTACTGTCATCTAAATTTCATCATCTTATCCCATCGTGTTCCATCGGGTAGTGTGAACCATGCCTGAAGAGTGAGGTGTCCTTTTTGGTAACTCGTGATTGCTTGCACAGAATCTGTGTGAGCACACAGATCTATTTCTGGCCTGCTGCTATTGGTATAATATAGCAGGATGTATCAAGGTGACTTCCAATGTCATTGGCTACCTCATAGCCATGTCTTGTTATCTCCACCATATCATACTATCAGAAAAGGAGATAGGTTGATAGCTGGGCCAAGACAATCTTTGTGATATGAATGAATATCATCTGCATCTGAGTGATTTGTATTTCCAACCAACTGACTGGTCACTGCATATGGTCATACTTGCTACAACTTACATCATATTGAGTTCCAATGATAAGCATTAGCTGACTGCCACATATTGACATCTTTCTCAACTATATCTATTAGCAGGATAGGTCAATTTCTGGATCACAATGATGTAGCAAGAAACTTATATCACAGTGTGCTATCTTACCATTTACTACAGAAAATCAACATATTGTCATTTTTCCCACTTAATTTCATGGGTGGTTGCATTATCATCCAATAGTCAAATTGATAAACATACTGTCATATTTTCCAGTTAATTCCATGGTTGATTGTATTGCCATCCAACAATCAATGACCACAAATGTTCATTCCAAACAAGCATAACATATTAGAAGACTGGTTCATGTCTGCTCTACTATTCCCTTAATGTTGCTGCTAGAAACCGGCATCTGGGTGGGCTACATTTCTATTTCCTAACTATATACTATGGCTTGTCATATAAAACATCTAAAGCAAAAAGTGCTATAGGTTCATGTTGATCAGCCTGTAAAACAAGACCATATATCATCAGGGCTGGTATAGTGTTTTACAAGATAGGCATCATCTGGAAGGACCATCTGTACATATGTATCATCTCAGCCAGTAATCTTTGGCATGACAAGAATTGACTTGGATCATGACAAGAGGTAAATGTGACCAATTGTATAATCTCTGTAATATAATATATTCATGATCATTGGTGACTTGGCATTTCTTACTGCCAATCCTGACCATATGTGTCGAGTTGGCAACCCTCTATAATATATGTAATTCTAGGTGCTTGTGATAGACACTTGTAGGTTATCCAAAAGGGACAGATTATGATCTTGTTCAGAAACACAACAATGTATTATTATCAATTGCAGGAAATTTGGCTTAAAGTCTATATATTATCATGCTATGATAGAGGTGATCATTGACTCATGTTGTGACCATTGCTGCCAACCCTCCCAGGATATATAAACCAAGCTAAGGCATCTAATCAGAATGATATTTCTGAGATGCTTTGTTTACATGATAAAGTTAGAAAATATCAGATATGACTATCTCAAATCCTCATTGATCTCCTGATGTAGTATGTAGCGATGGTATATGTGGTTGTCGTGAACCATGTGGTGGATTTATGTGTGGTAGATCGACCTGAGGAATCTGGGGATTGAGCGGATAGGAGATAATCTGATCAGGATAAGTCCTAGTCGCTGATTCAGGTCCAGGTGAAAATATTGAGTCTTCTTCGTCATGATTTGCGTTATCAGAACGTGGAATAGCGGAGAGTTTGTCTAGGGGAGATAGTTTTTTGGAACAATACAGAAAGTTAAATTCATCGAAAGTGGCAGTGGACAAGATAAAAACACGTCGACGAGTAGGGCAGAAGAATCGGTAGGCTTTCGATCCTTGTTCATACCCTATGAATATCATTTCCTCTGCCTTCGGAGCAAGTTTATTTGCTCGTTGATCCTTTGGGATGAAGACATATGCCTTGCATCCAAAAATCTTGAAATAAGAAACATCTGGTTTCTTCCCTTCGAAGATCTCAAGAGGGGTCTTCCATTCATGACGACGCATAGGTTGTCTGTTGTATATGTGTAATGCTGTTTCTGTAGCGTCCTGCCAGAATGAAGGTGGTAGGCATGCATTCAGACGAATCGCCTGTGCTTTATCCAGTATGGTGCGATTGAATCGCTCTGCTCTTCCATTCTGTTGTGGAAGGTGTGGGACCGAATATTGTCTGGAGATACCTTTGGACTTGAGGAACGAAAGAAGTTCCTGCGCCAAGTATTCCCCACCACGGTCCGAACGGACAGAGGTAACAGGCTGACCAGACAAGGTCTCAGCATGGAGAACCAAGTCACGAAAGCGAGCAGCCGTATCACTCTTGTTACGGATGAAAGCAAGGAAAGCAAAAGCAAAACAGTCATCAATGAAGATGAGAATATACCGACAATGAGAACGAGACTTGATAGGCATCTCAACCAGGTCAGTATGAACAAGACCAAGGACATGGGTAGACCATTTATCCGAAGGACCAAGAGGTCGCTCATGGGCTTTACCCAGTTGGCAGCCATGGCAAGGAGAGGAAGAAGGAGAAGGGGTAAGTTTAGGAACTCCCTTCACCTTGGTCAACATATGTCGAAGAGCGTTCTCAGAACAATGTCCAAAACGATGATGCCACAAATCGAACGATGAAACATCCTGCAGGGTGTGTGTTACGGTTTTGGTCCACCCTGAGGGTATTCCCACGGTGGAGGCTACTTTCACGACACGGGACTATCCTTTTTCTCTCTATCTCCTCGAGAACGATGCATTCATCATAGATACTCTCATTTAGGCGGACACGTGCTTCTCTTCCTTTATTGTATTCCTTCGTTCTGGTAGTACGCATACCATTTCCTTTTCCACTCTTCTCTCTCTCCATATTACGCATACACCTTCCCTCTATGTCCTTCTCTCTCTCACTGCTACGCACACAGCTTGGTCTGTGCACTGTACCTCTACCTATAAATACCCAGCGTAGCACGATGGTGTTCCTTAGTTAGTTCTACACAATTCAGCGTCTTTCTTACTTGTCATCCACTTGAGTAGTCCCTCTTGTGAGACCTTCCACCGTGGTTGCCCAGAAGCCTTGCCATTGGCTTCCAACCGCTAGCCCTTGCCCAGCTGATGTGACTCTTCATGAGGTCCTCGCTGGTAGATAGGTAGCCTTCCCCGTGAGCCCCTGGAGCGTCTACTCTCAGGGTAGAGTCGGGAAGACATCCACTGGAGGACGGTCATCTTTAGGAAGACGCAAGCATAACAAAAGAACTAACTATCTCTCTGCCTCCTGCTGTCTAGCAGACCGCCTCACCCACCATTTCATCCCACAACATTTTTAGAGCCCACTCCCCCGACGAAGAATGACACCCTCGTTCCTCTTTCCCCACCGCTCATCCTCTCGCTCGCCCATCTGCAGAGGAAGCTGAACTCGACCTCCAACGTCGAATTCGTGCTGCTGCCATTCCCCCACCCCCCCCCCCTCCCCCCCCCCCCCCCCCCCCCCCCCCCCCCCCCCCCCCCTCCCCCCCCCCCCCCCCCCCCCCCGCAGTTCCCGGTATGCCTTCCGAGTTAAAGGCAGGACTCCCAGATGACTTCTCGGGAGATAGCAAGGATGCTAACCACTGGTTGTTGGCCATGAAGGCCTACTTCACGATCAACGCAGCTCTCTACATGGATGAGACCAAGCTGCTTGTTTTATTGAACAAGATGACTAAAGGGAACGGACTCCCTTTCGCTGAGAATTGGTATGCCAAGGTGGCCAATGCCAACCTACCCAAAGCCGACAGGAACTATCAGGCGTTCCTAGCCGACTTTCAGTCTACTTTCTTTCCATACAATGTTGCCTCTGAGGCCTGTCGCTCTCTGCGGAGATTGCAACAAGACTACCGCGATAAGGAACATGGGTTCCAAAAGTATGTATCGGAGTTCCAACTCCTCGCCTCCCATTCTGGTATCACCGACCAGGACTCCCTCCTCGAGCATCTCGCTACCGGGATGGACCGCGAAATTGTTAAGATAATTCTTTCACAACAAGTCCAACCCACCACTGCCAAGGCCTGGATCGAACAAGCCTCGAAGTACCATGCTCAGCAGAGGAGGATCGCCGACGTCCTAGCTGGATGAGGAGGAGGCTTCTCCTGCTCCCACGCCGCCGACCCCAACGCCATGGACGTTGATACCATTAAGATGTCCCCGGTGGACTGTGCTCGCCACATGCACGAGAATCGATGTTTTATTTGTCACAGAATCGGATGCCATACTAGCAAGCATCCCCGAAATGCCCCCGCCCCCTCCCGCACTACCGCCGCCCCCGCTTCCAGAACCGCTGCTACACCCTGCCACCCCACTCCTTCCCCGCTAGGGAAGTATGTTAACGAGATTGTCACGGATCGGAATGTCTCCAAGGAGGAGATCCTGAATGTGTTAAGAACCGTGTATGAAGACACCCCCGATGCCCCCGAAGAACCTACGGTTGCTGTAACCGAGGTTGAAGAAGAACCAGTGGACACTATACATTCGGATTTTTGAAAAGGAGTTCTAGTATGACACCTAGTAGCTCTCCTGTATGACTCGCCCCTGTTATCTGTACTACTCCCCATGCCAAGTCAATAGTCATTCCCATCACCCTCTCACAGAAACAGAAAGACATCGAGACCTCCACCCTGATTGACAGCGGAGCATCTGGAAACTTCATTGACCAACGATTGGTCTCCCTGCACTCGCTCACAACCACATGCTTATCTAAACCCCTCGCTGTATCCAACGTGGATGGAACTGCTAACAAGAACGGAGTCATCCGTTACACTACCGCGCTCACACACTCTCTCTACGACTTCTCCGCCCCCGTCAACTTCTTTGTAATCAACTGTGGAAAGGAGGACGTCATCCTTGGACTCCCCTGGTTACAGAAGTTCAACCCCTCCATCGATTGGTCCACTGGAACCATTGACCTCCCCACCTCACCTACTATCACCCCGAATAACGCCAAAGACCAACGATATCTAGTACGATATCTGAGTAAACCCCATTTCCAGATAGACACCTCTGTCCCATATGGACTCCCGGTGAACAAGGTCACCATCTCCACCGAAGCCGCCATCGCTGCAGGACCTAAAGAGGTTGATCTGCCAGATCGGATTAGCGACTTCTCCGACGTATTCTCCAAACCCCCACAAGACGAACTTCCCCCCCATCGCGACATCGATCACTCCATTGAACTAAAGGAGTGATCGATGTCGCGATGGGGGGGAAGTTCGTCTTGTGGGGGTTT
>JBBPLL010000366.1:0-28672 GCA_038089755.1 Leccinellum rugosiceps | reverse complement strand
CTGTAGGCTAGGGCTACGCTACGAGTCGCGAGGTGGGAAGAGGCAAGAGACGCGCGCCACCTCGCTGACTCATGCACGGATTACTTTCTAGGAAAGCGGCGCACGCGCCGCTAACCTAGAAGACTCTGGGCCAGCACATCATATACGTAGGCCATTAGGCGCGATGATTCCTAACATTCTCGTGCCGAGGACAATAAGAAAAGAACTTCCGCTGAAGTCTCACACTTCGGGTCACGACCAAAACTCTGCGGACATAAAAAGGACGCGACCCTCCCGAGCCCAACCGTTATCCCCACATTGCCGCAGTCGGGTTTCACTTGCTACGGCCCTTTTCAGTCGACGGTGCGTTACCAACGCCCCAAACTCCAGGGCTCGAGCTCAAACGTTCACATTAGGGCCACGCCTCTCCACCCCACGACCAAATGCCCCGCCGAACGACCGCCTCGGCCGCCTTTGGCACTTTGGCAATCTGCATGATGATCGCCATCATCAGCACGCGCACCGCAGATGCGTCTTTCGTGAAACGTGAACCCGGCGATAGTGGTACCGAGGGCGTCCAAGTGACACGCGCAGAGTATTGCCCCGGGATCTGGGCCGGGTGCGGAGAACAGTGCCCTCCAAACGCCCCCCATTTCCAGACTCGTCGAGATTGTACGATGGCCGACGGTACTCCTTCGGTCGAATATTGGTGCTGCTACGATTCGTAAACTCTTTCTAATCTCATCATGCATGGGTTGCCAGTATCGCGGTAGGATACGTTGGGAGGCGCCGGAATATCTGGGACCAGATGGTCGCCTAAGCAGAATATTAAAGAGTATTCATGACCAACCTTCTATGAGTCACGTACCTTTTTTTGTGTGTAGCAATGGTTACGGTGTGGTTATTTATGTATACCAACGATGACGCAATAGCAGTAACGTGCCGATCTGCCAGTTGATGAATATATGACCTTTCTATAATACAAGAACACGAACAAACTGAGATAATGATGTGCGAGGAAGTAGCAAACGACAGCTGGTATGATCTAAAGAAAGGAAAGAAGGCCCAACGAGGGACGCACGATGCAAGCAGTGAGAAACCGGTTCAAAATGTGCTCGCCCATGTCTCGAGATCAAAATTCGACGCCCGCGCCTGCTCTATCCATTGATGTTTCTGGCAGGAGTCTCATCAGTCGAGATCAACATTTCCGGGATCTCGAAACATACCAGCAACTCCTTGGGAGTCTTTCGAGCGTCAGGATCTTTGAACAAACAGCTGTCCACGAAATCTTCTGCTTCTTTGGGGAATCGTCCCTCAGGAGTTAGCCGAGGAGCAGGTTCGTTCACGATATGTTGAAGCAACTCGAGGATGCTCATCATCATGCCACCTCCTTGTAGGCTAACACCTTTGGATTTTCGTCGATCCTTCTTCGCATTCTTCTCCCTGTCCTTTCTGACGGGTGGCAAAGTCATGGTACTCGGAGAAAGAGTTCCCTCGAGGTCCGAGAGATCAGAATCATCAGGATCAGATTCCGAAAAGGGAAAACGACCCAGTGCTAGCTCGATTAACGAGATTCCAAGAGACCAGACGTCCGATTTGACGGTATATTGGGCACCTTGTATACGCTCGGGCTGTGCATCATCGTGAGAGTGATGCGATCTCGCGCAATGGAGGACATACGCTCATATAGGTCGACGTCCCGACAAACGTGTCCGCGATAGAGTTGATGAGCTCGCCTGACACCCCAAAGTCGCATATTTTAATTTGGCCTTGAGAGTTACAAAGGATGTTCGATGGTTTGATGTCTAGCGATGTGAATCAGCGCAGATGATGGCAAAGAAATCAGTGTCCATACCGCGATGGATAATGCGATGTACATCGTAGAGGTATGTCAAACCTTCCAACACGGCCAATGCAACGTGGCCAACGACTTCGATATCAATGGCCCCGATTTTCTTGTAGATGCCGTCGAGAGATCCCTTGTCCATGTATTCCATGCATATGCAGATATTTGGATCGGACAAAAACGCGCCATAAAAGGAGATGATATGCGGGGAGTTGCAGTCGTGCATGATGTGCAACTCGCGCAAGATTTGTTTGCGTACGGATGGTTTGGCATCAATAAGGACAATCTACGACGAGATGTCAGGAGCAGTTACGCCGAGAAGCGTCGGAAGCTCACCTTCTTCGCCATGATGGTCTTGGTAGGAACGTGCTCGACCTTTTTGACGCTCCCGCCGTTACCCTGGCCGAGTTCCTGAAGGTCCTTGAGATCCTCATTCCGGAGATCATAACGCGTCTCCGCGTTCATGTCCAGGTTTGCGAGCGTGTTCGAAAGGGTTGTATGATACGTGTTCCGAGGCACGGATGCCGCACCTGATGCTGGTACAGGAGGAGCGCCGACCGCAAAGAGATTGCCATCAGCATCGTTGGTCACGGGGGACTGACCGAGCTTTGGGGCATTCAAGGTCATGGGTGGGGGTCGCTTCTTTCCCCTTGCTACCCCTGTCGTCGCCGGCGCTGCGCGTATGGGGATCGGCTCGGGCTCCTTTGGAACGGGTGATTGGGTGACATCGAGCTGGAGGGCCTTGAAGTTGCGCTTCTTGCGAATTGGAGTTGTCATTGTGACGCGAGCTGGGGAGAGCCAGCAAGAGCGCAAAAGGCGAAGAGCAAAGATGCGAACAGTCGGAGAGGAAACTTTCTTGAAGGCGCTCCGCAACTTGACACAAAACGCGATTTATTAAGTAATCAACAACACTCATTTGTATCAACTCGGCTGCAAAAAACGTCCACAAGGCATAAAGCAGAAGACATGTATGACTATCATAATCGTGTTTTTATGCATGCTGCGCCATCAAAGAGCTGTACCTATCGGCTCGACAGGTTCCGTCTCGTGGCTTGTTCTCTCGTCCGAGTGATTGGTGACCGAAACATGCTCCTCTGCTACCTCCGCAACCGTGTGGACTTGCGAACGGGATGTTGGAGGCGATATCTGCGCCGCCGATAGCACGTTTCCCTGTGGCTGAACCACTGTCGGGCTAGGTGCTGAATCGTTGGACGATACACTCGCAAGGCTCGTACGTGAGACTGAGAACCTCGAGGCCCGGCTCAACCAAAGTGATTGTATTCCGGCACCAAAAGAGTTCAACGCAGCTTTCGTATCCGCAGCCGCCTGCGCCATGCTTATCGGACGCGGGGGCGAAAGCGCACCTGCTGCAGACTCCCGCGAGGTCTGCCGGGATATGTTGATGCCCAGTTTCGTAGAATCTGTCGTACCCGTAGGGGAGCCGACTTCGGTTTTTGTGGTCTCGACAAGGACATCGGAGGGACTAGATGGTATATCTTGTACTGAGGGGGAGCTAACAGTTCGTTGTTGCCATCGCTCACGAACACCCTCAACAGCTTTGAAGAAGTTGGCTGAACCAACGGTGATTGTTCGTGAGATAGCTTCGCGTGTCGGCGCAAGTTGTTGTTCTAGTTTGAGGTCTTGGATACCTTCCGAAAGTCGGAGTCCGATGTCTGCCACCACCGACGGCTTCTCGTTACAAGGGTGCCTGGTAACAGAAAGGCGATCAGAATCGAGTGGATCTCTGGATTACAAACCAACCGAGGTTCGACAATGTCAAACAACATCGGATCTGTCGATCGGTCCCAGACTTCGTAAGCGTTTGTCTTGGTGAATTCAGCTATCCACATCGTGTTGAAGTCCTCTAGCGCACTTGCATCACCGCCTAACACGTCATGAGCCTCAGGCACACGTTTGCGACTGCTAGCTTACCAGTTCCTGCAATGATGGTTCCATTACCCTTCCCTTTCGATAGGAATTCCCGGTATCGTACTGATGCAAGTGCAGCAGACACGTACTCCTCAAACTGTTGTTCGTTAGTCGTACCATTCGTGTGCTCTTGGAAGCTGCCATACTTTTGCTCTAAGGTAATCATCGCTACCCTTGAAACTTTCCAGGTCTCAACATCGAGCACGAGGAACGAGGAAGAAATAACTCACTGCATAGCAGCCTTGGTGGGGTCAGTATCGTCCCAAGATTCGTTCACGTCCCGTACGATTTCGTCAATCCATTTACGATCTGCAGGAGTGAGAGCAACTAATCGTTCCAATCTCGGATTCCGAAACTCGAGAATAGCCGTTTCGGTCTATGAAAATGTCAAGTGACGGTTGAGGAATATCGAGCGAAACCGTACATTGACTAGTAGATCTATCTCCTTTTGTTGTGTGACAATCGAGTTAGTGCTTCCACAGAGCCAACTCTGGGAATCCGTCAAGAGATCGAGTTGTTGCAATGGCAGATATGGTTGGAAAAAGGCATCCTAAAGAAGATTGAGATCACAGCTTTTTGCATAGCACACCTAGATCAACCTTTCCAAATAAGTCCAACGGGAGACCGATGTAAGCCATCATACTCTTCCGATCTGATGTTCTGAGCGAATTAGGTCGGGATAGCGTGGGAGCTCGCGTTGCTAGTGGAGGGGAGCCACAATCATCCAACGTCTGAAGTAGACCTAAATATATGGGTGAATAAATAGTTGTGAAATAGTGAACAGGCACGAACTGGGTATAAGAGAGATCAGTGAATACTGATAAGTGCATAGCCTTTCTACAGGATGACCATAAAATATGATCTGGAAACTGGTGAGCGGCGGTCCATGACACACATTTAATGACAACCTTCTTCTGGAGCATAAAAGCCTTCAATAGCACTAGCGTACGATGCCTGAACACGTGGACAAATTCTCGCCTATAATATAATAATTCAAAAATATGAGCAAGACAAGCATCAGAAGGCTTACACGCTGGTTCCTTTTCCGGAAAAAAGTCAGAAACCACCGGACAAAGGTAGGACGTTACTAACCTATGTACAAACCGCTCTCGGTGAGCTGTGTTCGTAGCGAGGTCTCTAGTGAATTCCCAAATTCAACTAGGATTTGCGTATCCGTAAAGTCCCTGTAGGAGACAATCAGGTGTTACGCCAGCAGGTATGAGTAAGTGGAAGTGTACCTCTGAGCGAACAAGGCCCTGGTCACGACTCCTAGCCGATCACTATGTCGACTTGTCAGTGTCGCACAGCGACGTGCCTTGATAACTGACCGTATTGGACCAAACACCGGTTTGCTGGCAAGAACAACGACTGCCTTTTGAACGATGGAACGCGTCACATCGACGTCCTTGACGAGTAAGGTGGATGCAGCGATTTGTCGATTACAACTGTCAAATATATTGAACACGCTTTCTGACGCGTGGCGCAAGGACTGACGATATCCCGAACACCGTGGTGGGGTTCGGTACATCCGGGACTAGATGGAAGTAAGAATAATCTTCCGTAGACTGTGTGGTGACAGGGTAATGTTTGACATGCATGCGTGATAAACGTGGCATACCAAATGAGCACCGTCCGGGAGGGCGAGGAACGGAAGCACTTTTGCGATCTCCTCGTCCTCGAATATGTCGCCCTGGCTGAATTCGATCTTGGGGCCAACCTAGCGGCGGATCGATAACGAACGAATGGCGCGTCGAACGAGACTTACCAGATGGTTAAAGTCCACCAAGGCAATCCCGAGCACTAGTGGGCCGTTGGGCGGCTGTAAGAGCATTGACTCCGGGCGGGCCTTGCGGGAGTAGGTTGACGCTGCAGAGGCGATTGAATCTAGGTCGGTTGTGTCGGAAACGGAGGGAGGAGGGTAGGTTGTGTGTGTCTTTGGGTGCTCGGGCTGCTCCGCGGCGGACGGGGCGGCGGAGGTGATCGAGCTAGCCCTGCGTGCATCCAGATCGCTGTGTGAGTCGCTGACTTCGTCTGTTTCTGAGGCAAAGTCGATTTCGATGGAGTCGACAGGCGAATAGCTGCGAGGAAACAACACTTGGGGGTGATTTGGGGTGGCGAGAGCGTGCGGGGAGCGAGGAGGAGAACCGAGCGGGATGGAACGCTGAGATGCAGTCTCTGCGTCTCCGTCGCTCGCGGTATCGCCGTGTTCGAGCATGAGAGACATTTCATTTGCGAGTTCGTTCGTCTCCCTAGGAGATGGACACACGTGATCGGATCGTCCATGCCGGGCGTGTCAACCTGTGCCCAAGCTTTTCCCTACTCACAGCCATGTTCCCCGTCCTCCTCCTCCTCCTCCCCCTCCTCTCTGCGGGGGCATTGGCAGTACCGTTTCCCTTCAGTCTCTTTCCCTGGAACGCGCAGACCCCTTTTGTGCCCTCGACTTTCACCGTAGAAGCTCCGAAGCAGGAATTTGGCTGGGTCGATCCACGAATCCTCGGCGGCCAATTCATCGACGTGAGTTTCCTCCTTCCGCTCACCCACATAACACCTCACCTCCCTAGTTCACGACCCCTAGATATGGTGAACCCTTGAATGCCATAATATCTAATCTATCGGACCCGTTCGTTCTCACCGACGAGGGCTTCCGCTGGTACTACAAGTAAGCCGGTCTTGCCACCTGCACCTCGAAAGCATCTGGCTCACGTTCACGAGGTCTATCGGCTTCTCAGAGGAGTGCTTTGGCTTGCATTACGGCCATGTACACAAGGCCGACCTCGGTGACGGAGACGGCAGAAAATCAGAGCACATTCTCGCGCGTCAACACTACTTCCCTTGGTGGGGAACGTGCTGGGAGAGCCTCATTGGTGAGTTACAACTCATAGCCTTTGTCGCTTCCGCCTTTTAAACATCATGTTCAGGGGGAAACCATTTCCGCGCTTGGAAGCAGAACGGAACCGTTGCCAATACTGGCGCATGGTTCCTCGGGTGGGTCAAAAGAAAGTTGCACGTCTCAACAAGCTAATCCACAGTGACATCTAGAGTTTCAAAGGAACAGGTTCGCTAAACTCGAGCATATACATCACATTTCTTTTACTGAGTTCCTGCTTCAGGACGCTAATAAGCACCACATGATCGTCCCTGACGGTTATAATATTGGGCGTGACCTGCTGGTCCGGTCCGCCATCTCCGGAAGCTCGTGGAACGGCATCAAATGGCGTACCGATGTAGAATGGCGCGAGGGGCTCCTCGAGCCAGGCTTCAAAGGTATTGTTCACCCAGCCGTCAAACTACACGTCGCTCACTCTCCCCCGCGAAGGAATTAACCACGCCATCGCGCAAGATGGCCGTATTGCCATCCTAACAGTTCACCGCGTCGTTTAACTGGTCATTCATTTTTCTTGGTCAGCTCTGAATATCCTGGAAATTGGAACTTGTTTATGGGACGGTATATAAATACCACTTAGATTCATTGTACCCATCCACATGCTACCCTGTAATTCTCGTCCTTTTGTATATATATATATACCTCGTATGTTGTTTTTGTTCGTTAGATCCTCTAGCTACTATTTATGAATGTAGGATAAAATGAGACGTTCCTACTGTGCTGTCATCGCGTGAATCTACTCAGGCAAGACTCTGCGCCTGGGGGGGCCGGGATTTAGTCGACAAATCATCTCTCCGTTATGAGTACAACAAGACGCATGGGATAGTACAGAGTGGTACACATCGCGAGATCGAACAGCAATCACAGGTATACAGCAGAAAGCAGTAACAACCGGTATACTTGTTAGACGGCATTAACCCGAGCACATCAGGCATGCCTCCTTGTTCTCGAGAGAACACAAAAGCTTGGCTTCCTCCACCTCACGGTCTTTCTGACGTTGCAAGGCGGCAGCATACTCGGGGTCAATTTCTCCGTTCCCCGCACTCGTCGAGCTCGAGGCACCGCCCAGCGACGATGAAGAAGCGACTGCAGCATTCGCGTTGGTGCTGCGTATAGGAGAGGGGGATGCCGAAGGGGTTGGTATGCTGTTGCTATTCCGCTCTGCTCCACGTGGTTTGTTGGACGACTCCAGCATCTTTGCAGCCTTCAGAGTGCTCTGATCGATCGTAAACTGAATAGCTTGAGCAGCCGGGCGTGTCCGAAGGTAATACATCCCCGTCTTCAACCCCTTTTTCCATCCATAGAAATGCATGCTCGTAAGCTGACCCATCGTAGGAGCCTGCAAATGAATGTTCAAGCTCTGGCTCTGACATATAAAGGCGCCACGATCTGCAGCCATGTCGATGACTTTTTTCTGGCTAATTTCCCAGACAGTCTTGTAGATCGCTTTGACATCGTCGGGTATGCTGGGGATGTTTGCCACTGAGCCATTTTGCGCAATTATCATGTTCTTCATCGTGTCGTTCCAAAGGCCACGCTCAACCAGATCTCTAAGAAGCCATGGACAAACAACCTGGAATTCACCGGCGAGGACACGGCGAGTATAGATATTGCTGGCGCTCCTTCAGCCACCACCTCGTAGAAGACAAAACGAACTGACCTGGTGTAAGGTTCAAAGCATTCATTGAACCCAAGGATCTGACTCGTCGAGGCCGTAGGCATAGGGGCCAACAGCAACGAGTTCCTTAATCCGTGTCGAGCAATTTTCTCTTTCAAGGGTGCCCATTCCCATAGATCGGTGGGAGTCACTCCCCAGAGATCATACTGAAGTTGGCCGTTGTCCGCAGGACTACCGCGAAATGTCTCATAAGAACCTTCCTTTTCGGCCAGCTCACAGCTCGCCTCGAGGGCTGCATGATAGATTGTCTCGAAGATCTTCAAGTTTAGCTCCCTGGCTTCCATAGAATCAAAGGGAAGACGGAGGATCATGAAGGCGTCAGCCAAACCCTGCACGCCGAGGCCAATTGGGCGATGGCGCATGTTGGATTTACGGGCCTGGGGGACAGGATAGTAGTTGACCTCGATGATGCGGTTGAGGTTATATGTCACAACTTTGGTCACGTCGTGGAGTTTTTGGAAGTCGTATTCGCCGTTCGTGATGAAGGTAGGGAGGGCAAGAGAAGCGAGATTGCAAACAGCAGTTTCATCAGGGGAGGAATATTCAATGATCTCAGTGCAAAGGTTCGATGATTTGATTGTGCCGAGGTTCTGTTGGTTGGACTTTCCTAGACGGGGATGAGGTGGTGACACCGAACGACAAGGATGCGCTTACGGTTAGCGGAGTCTTTGTAAACCATGAAAGGTCCTCCGGTCTCGATCTGTGCCTCCAGTATGGCGTACCAAAGTTTCTGTGCGGGAATTGTCCTACGTGCACGACCTTCCTTTTCGTATTTCTCATACAGGGTCTCGAACTCATCGCCCCAGCAGTCGGCCATCCCAGGGGCTTCATTGGGGCAAAAAAGAGACCACTCTCCATTAGCTTCCACACGCTTCATGCTACAAGATTTCATTCAAGTGGGTGCATAGCGTGAGGATCAATTAACGCACAAAAGATCGGGAATCCAAAGGGCATAGAAGAGGTCACGAGCACGAGCCTCTTCTTTTCCGTGGTTCTTTCTGAGATCGATGAAATCAAATATATCGTTATGCCAGGGCTCCAGGTAAATTGCGAAGGCGCCAGGGCGCTTGTTCCCCCCTTGGTCGACGTAGCGTGCCGTTGCATCATATGCACGAAGCATGGGTACTATGCCATTTGAGTAGCCATTGGTGCCTGCGATGTACGATCTACAAGAAATTGCATTGCATTGAGCGACGCCAAACGGCATGAGAAGTATGCTTACCCCGTGGCCCGAATACAATGGATGCTCAAACCAATACCACCAGCAGTCTTACTGATCATTGCACAAGTCTTCAGGGTATCGTAGATGCCTTCGATAGAATCATCCTGCATGCAAACAAGAAAACAAGAACTGAGTTGTGGGTGAGGCGTGCCGGCGTTGAAAAGTGTGGGCGATGCATGCGTAAAGTATCGTTCAGACATCAAATTATACGTTTCCAAGACACGGTTGATGTTATCTCCGTGAATGCCGACAGCCACTCGCATGATCATGTGTTGGGGGCGCTCTGCAACACGACCACTGATTCTGAGCAGATAAGATCTCTCGAGGGTCTTGAAGCCGAAGCTGCTCGAGCCAGTTAATCAATGGATATTCAGGGTGATGACGACTCACAAGTTGTAGCTGAAATCACGGTCATATATGATCGCGGAATCCAGAGTTGCAGCATGCTTTTGCACAACGTTGTAGGTCTCCTCTGAGATCATACCCGCGGGTTGGCCATTCTTTGGATTGACTAAACCAAACATTCAGTCAAGTACTCTAATGCATGTTAGAGTGACGTACCATATTCGTAGAGGTCCTTGATCACTGCGGTGAAGCTCTTTTTTGTTTCCTTGTGCAGGTTAGATATAGCGATGCGCGCTGCAAGGACAGCATAGTCTGGGTGTTTTGTAGTAAGGTAGGCAGCGGTTTCTGCGGCAAGATTCTAAGGCAATGTTAAAATGTATGAGCTAACACGTGCAAGGAACTGACATCGAGTTCGACAGTGGTGACGCCTTGGTATACACCAGTAATGACTTTTTTTGCCACCCTGGGTATAGTCAATATCTAGTCAAAAGCATCCGATGAGAGGCTCACTCGATGGGGTCGACATAATCCATATCTAGACCATAGCAAAGCTTATTTATCCTCGCGGTGATCTAGTACTCAATTAAACAAATCATCGTGACGGAATGTGGACGAATCATATCTACCTTATCGAACTGCACGTTCTCCTTACGCCTGGGGTGAAGTGTCAACAAGACGCGTCGCGTCACACTTGGGGAAGCGTCTCACCCATCTGCAATAGGAACGAGGGGCCACGGTCAGGGTCAGTTAATGGAGGTAGCTTACGAACACTAACCTCTCTTGAAGACATAGGCCATGAATGAGCAATATAAAAGATCAAGATGCTGCCAGACTGAGGTGCAGATGGTGGAACTAACGAAAGGGAGCAGAGACGCGTTACGACGATTTTAAAGGAGATTCCGCGTGACTGATCGTCACGAGTCGCGTTATCAAACAATGTCACACCGCGCCGTGTCGGTCACGCGTTGACGGGGCTGACCCAATTGAACGCTATGCCAAACGCCCCGCTGATCCATATGGGCGATCCTGCTTACGCCTCGCCCGTCATCCGTGCACCTTCACCCGGCAGTTCCATCGGAACAACACATGGACCGGACGAGTCTAGTCAGTCCGACTCGGAACTTAGTCAAGAAGCGTTCGAACAGAAATGGTTCTCAAAGCTCAAGTTGGACGCTCCCAGGATCGAGGAAGAGCTTATGTCGTTTTCTGCATTGATACAGCCGCTACCGCAGAATCAGGCGGAAGAAAAAAGTTGGTGGACCACACGAGAGCACACGGCGCGAGCTTACTTTGCCTAGTGTTCTTCGACGTAATTATGGGAGGTCTGAAGACTCGTCTACAGCATCTGGAGGAAGAAGAGATTCTTCAACGAATGCTCAAGCGAGGATCGCGGATAGGATTGGAGCCACCACCATCGAACGACAACATTGACAGTCTAATGCGTGGCATGGTGGCCATTTCGACGGCAGACAGCCAACGCATATCGGACGGGCCTTGGAAAGGCGAATTTCACAACCTATCGAGTAATTCATTTAATTACGAGGATACGGTTGTAAAAGGGAAGGAAAAATTATAGATTGGGGTGTAATACACATTACGACAATGCTAGTTGCAATGCTGCGAGGAATCCGCCGAGAATGTAAATCGCTTGTGGAGTCCTTGGTCCACCTGTGAGTGGGACTCTGACAGGAAGGTCCATCAGTATTCCCCGGATTCATGGAAGAAATCCGGCAAGGAATCGTTGATATGCTTGATCGTATTTTGGATGGCTCGCCGTGCAACCGATTTGCAATCATGGTTCATGTACGTCGCAGCACCCCACTTGTCGAACTCCTTCAAAATCACTTGCAGCTTCCCAATCACGTTGGCTGCGCCAAGCACGAGCACTCCGTCTACTCGTGTTTTCTCCTTCCAGAACTCCGACCAACTCTGTGTGCAGCCGTGCTGATGCCAAGTAGTCCCACACGAGGGAGCATGCTCGAAGGGTACGGGAATAGCGCGCAATTTCTCCCATGCTTTAGTGAGACGATGATACCCAGCCAGTAGACGAAGCTGCTGTACAGGGCTGACAACAAGACAGTCCAACCCATCGGAGCTCTCGAGTACATCACCTTCCGCAAGGACTTTACCGCTCTCGTTGCGGCTGCAGACGAACGTAGATCGTTGTAAAATTTCCAAATATGCCAAACCGCGCAGCTCCCTGAGATTGAGGTCATCTGCCAGGGACATTGCTAGGTAAGAAAAATGGAGGGATACTGTCATGAGCTGCCGGAGCAATGTGATCATGGTTTCCAAAAGGCTTGCATGTTCGCACGTTTGTGCTAGCTGAACCAAGCGAGAGACTTGACGCTTGCTTTCGACGAACGCGGATGGCGGTGAGTTAGTGGAGAAGGGAAATCCGACGGGAATGGTGTCGAGTAGCGGGGATGGCTTTTTCTCGATGAATTCTTGGATCACATCTAAAGCCCAGGTCTCCACTGACTTGAATGAATACTTGCTGGCCATTTTAGCAACATCTATGAAGCGGTTGAGGTCGAGATGAGGACCCCGAACGACCTGTAATACTTCGGCTGGGCTGTTGTTTGTGTACAGATAAGGGGATGTCCGGAAATTAGAACTGAAGTCTCACAGAGCATATAGAGACCAGAGAAAATTGCGGAACTCTTCAGGGGTATCACCATGCAGGACGATAGGGTTGTCGTCCGACATGCCTTCCACAGTGATGTCACCCTGAGGAAGTGTGAACAGGATGCCAAACGAGGAAGAATCTGTCGACAGGATACTACGATGAACCTACAGGGATCAATTACCCGCGATCGAGCACGAAGAAAGATCGTACATTAAAGAGAGTGTTCTCGACACGGAGTATGCAGCTTCCATCAGTCATGTAAAACTGTGGGTCCCGACATGGTTCATCTCCTTCCTGTGGGCTCCTGGAAAGTGGTTGGGTGGCGTCCATAATGATCAGCCTTGGGGTGGAATCATGGCTCTCGACTCCTTTCCGTACGGCCGAGTCATCGAAGTGTTGGATGGGCTGCGACGGCGTGTTCACGAGGTCAGTAGGTAGTGCATCGAGTTCCGTAGGGATGAATGGTGTCCTGGCCATGTTACCGTCCTCCATGTGTCTAGTCTAGATCTGATGGTCGTAGAACGACGGATTAGGTCATGTCAACGTGATGCCATGCCACCCACTTTGGGGCTGTGTTTATCAACGAATAATTGAATCGGCCTGTTCGCATCCACGCATTGTCACTCATCTATACGGGCTTGAAGTTGGCTGGAGTAAGCCGAAGTCCATAATATGTGGCTGTGCCTCATTCACGGTTTTCAGGATGGCATCGAACGCAGTACGCGCACAGGTTACTGCGAAATGGCAGGAGTCTTTTACCCGCATCAATCGTTCGGAGCTAGGAATATCGGGTCTCATGAGCTTCAGCCATGTATGCATTCATTTTTAAAGCTTTCTATGGACATTCTTCATGTTTGAGCAGGCTTGGGCTTTGGCAACCACATTCCTGAAGCCATGTGACTTGAATGATTCGACTCCCCGGCCTCGGTATGGTGAAGTGACCACTCTGTCTTTCCTTCTCCGAGAGGGCTGCTGAACTAGTTCTTCAATAGACATGGCTCAGGTCAGGGAGGCCTTCGACATCATTAATAAATGTAGACGATTGCCAGTCATGCTCGAGGTCTTTCTTGGTCTGATTCGTGGAGCTATTTGTCTCTGACATGCAATCTAATCCAACTTTTACAGAGGATTTACATCAAAGTCAGCACTTGGTTGCACGCGAGGTTAAGGTTTATATGAACCTTTACGAAGTGAACCCTCTTCAAGTTATGGCTCTTTCGCCCTATTCTTACGCGGTTTTCAGTCCAATTCAGATCCGGAAACAGTCAGATCACTCATCTTCCGACTTGTCGAGTGGTATAACGCCTGGAAACCGAATGCTGAGTGAATGCCTGCCCTCTGATCCATTGTCCACATATCAGTTACACTTCCCGACAGGCTCGGTCAAACCATTACATCCGCATACACACTCTCCTTTCAAACCCACCTGTTCTCCATCCTGCCTGCTTCCTTTGCGCAAGGAATCAAGGCCCTCGTCGCCACGACGCTCGTCAGGATAATGTCACAACCATCCGGTCAACAAGACCGCCCTCTCTGGCAGGCGTTCGACACCCTAAGCCTCATAGAACGCTATGAAACTCTTATAACCAGTGTGGGATATGAATATATTGAAACTTATGTACTGGAGACTTGTGCCGACTCCTGGGAAGAACCGATGTTACCGAACCTCCGCTCCTGGATGATGCAGAAGATTGTTCCGTGGATGTTATGGCCATTTGCCAGAGGTGCGACCAATGGTGCGACCTAGTCTCTCTCTATTGCGCGGTTGTTCATCTTTCGTAGCCGACGAGGCAAAAACAATGATACAAGGCGTCGGGTCTAGGTTTGAGTTTCATATGCATAAAACCCTTTGTGACTTACGGTATGCAAATGGTCACTCTCATGACACCATTTTAATTTTCATTTGGTAGTACGCGCGAGATATTCGATATAATCGTGGATTTCCCAGATTCTACTGGTGCCCTCCAAGATCTCAAGGTAGCTTCGCTTGTGCGATCCCTCGTTAACTTCCAGTGCTTATGGAACATAGGAATGTTTACAGAGAGTTGACCAACGTGCAGAATTAGTTCAGTCTATTCGACAGGCGTTCGTCACGGAAGCATAACATCTTTATTCCGACTGACAAATTCTCTAGGAATAGGAAACGCTTACTTCACCCAGGAGCGGATACGAAAGATATTCTCCTATCCTACGTGTCAACGATCAAATGTTTGAGGATTGTAGATCCTCCAGGTGTTCTGTTGTTCAAAGTGGCGGATCCAATCCGTCGGTATCTTCGGTATATTGTTTATATATTTTCGCAATCACTTTCCTGATAATTTTCTAAGAGACAGGCCAGATACTATCAGATGCATAGTCGCTAGTTTAGTCGGCGACGGTGAAAGCGGCGACTCACTAGTAGATGACAATGACCCTATTCAACCTCTCCAACAACCCGATATAGAAAACTACGCAGATCCTGAATGGACACCTGAGCCAATAGATGCTGGTCCTGGTAACTGTTATTCCTCGCTGTCCATTTTCGCGTGGTTGACTTCAACGAAAGATTTCCGCGCTAGTAAAACGAGTGACATCATAAGTACAATCGTCAGCATATACGACTCCAAGGACCTTTTTATCAAAGAGCTACAAGTGCTGCTTGCACAACGACTGCTTGCAGTCAAAGACGGTAACTTTGATCGGGAGGTATGCCATCCGTTTGGATCCATCGACGATATGTTAAAGATCACTTTTAAGCGACGTAATATCGAAATTCTAAAAATTCGTTTTGGAGAGTCAGCTCTGCAGGTTTGCGAAGTGATGCTCCGGGACATGACGGATTCAAGGCGAATTGACCAACACATTCAGTCACAGCGGCATGTGAGCACCCAAGTACTTCGACTGCAGAATGTTACTTACATGCAGAAGAGCATCGTACATCCAACGATAATTTCGCGACATTTCTGGCCGGCTTTGGAAACCAGCGACATCGTCATGCCTGGCCAGTTTCGGGAGTGAGTTTGACGCTAATTCATCGCATATAATCTCACGTCCACATCAGGATGCAAGAACAGTATGCTAGAGAGTTCACTACATTCAAACCCGACAAAGCGCTGCGTTGGCTACCTCATCTCGGGCGGGTACAACTTGAGCTCGAACTCGACGACCGCAAGGTTAATGCAGACGTCCCCCCTCTGGAAGCTGTATTTATTGAACTCTTCTCAGAAAAAGGTGAGGACTCAATTGTCCCAATTGCTTGCACTTATCACAACCATTTGCAGATACTTGGACTATAGACGAACTAATCTCAAGGGTAGGTACTGTGAGCCGTAGCGCGGCGTTGAAGTCTCTTGCTACGTGGGTCGACATGCGTGTTTTGAAAGAAGACAGCGAACACGTGTTCAAATTACTTTCTGTACGGGAAGAAATGACGCCGAGGACCAAGACGGTGATTCCAAGACTAGGTGCATTGATCCCTGTGACTTTTCCTCCCTTTCCCTCTTCCTAATTCTCAAGTTATAGCCACCGCAGAGGACGAGCTACCACCAGTGATGAGTGTGCAACAACAACAAGCAGAACAGATGAAGGTTTATTGGAAGGTAGCGAAACCGTTTTACGTTTTACGTGTGTATTTGACATCCCGCCTGTAGTTCATTGAGGGCATGCTCACAAACCTGGGTTCGCTACCGCTAGACCGCATACAAGCGATGCTTAGACTTGCCCCGGGTTACGATCGCACTATCGAACAGCTTGGTAACTTTATGGAAGCTGCCAAACGAGAGGGACTAGCTACCGTCAAAGACGGGATATGGAGACTAGGGAAATAAGTAGAATTATGGGATTGGTCGAGGTCAGTGATCTGCTGACGATTTGACGGCAGATCAAGTACCCTGCAACTGCCCTGGGCAGTGCCCATTCGTACACTGCTAGGGAAAGAGATTGGGCAGTTTAGTTACTGTTATCTTGAAAGCTCGTGCTTATTGCGGGAGCTAGCCGGCATTTAGGGCCGGTGTATCGAAAGCTCCTTGACAGCAGGTTAGCTCCTTGTTATCAAGTCACCTGTATACCATATGGACAAGCAAGCTCCACGTTATTCCGCGCTTTCGCAGCCGACCCTGTCGATGAGCGAACTTGTTTGCAAAACATTCGATCATGATACCACGGACGCGCTAATCGACAAATGGCTTGAACATCGCAATGATGCGTATGGGGAATGGTTTCAGGCTGTCAGGGACCGCAGGCATGCATCCAACACCTTGAGACGTCAGGTCATAGTCTGGAACAAGGGGGATTTTACTCCAGAAAACATTTTCTGTCGAACGGTCGACACCGGTCGTCTGATCCCTCTCGACCGAAGCTGGACCACCCATGTCTACCATCACAAATCAATGCTAGAAAGGAAACTATCTATGATGCCCGTCGTTTTCACCATGGTACGTTACTCGGTTCGGTTATCAACGTCCGTGTTCATCGGTCCCATGTCAGATTCCTGAGCTCATGCTCTTACGTGCCATGCATGATCATGGCTGCAACGATGTCTACATCATCGTAACAGATTTAAAGCGGCAAGAGATGGATGACGTTATTGAGTATTTCAAGCTCGTGTGTCGGTATGCATATGGCGGTCGGATGTGTAAACCGAGCATTGCAGACCAAATCCAATACAATCGTTCGTCGTCTATCACCTGTTCATGATTTAAAGTCTGAATCAGTCCTTCGTCATACTCAGACATGCGGTTGTGTCACGCACTGCATGAGCAGCGGCGTTTGCCCTGCTTTCCTCAGATTGACCTTACTTTTCGGGCAATACTTTACGAAAAGAGACCGCCATTTATCATCTTGTTCTCACATCAGACCACCTCTTATTCCCCAATCCTCTTCACACATCCCCGCTTTGTGCCCGCGAAAGACATCTTCTTCGACTTCCCTAGCGGATGCCCAAACCCCTCCTGCAGTGACGACTGCGAAATGATTCGTTTTCCTAGGCGGGGTGTCGAGGGAGCAACCGTTCTCTCAATAAAGCGCGGCGGTCGGTATGGGAAGAAGATTAAAGCAAAGGAGATGTGCAATTGGATCGATTGCGACGTCTGTTTCAGCCAAGAGACTCAACAGTATGCTGAAAGTAGCGAGGGTTCCGAGGAATCTCAGAGCAGTGCTGACTACACCGATGCGCCGTCCACGAATGGCCTCGTCTGCAGCAAGTGCAGATTGGTCAAATACTGCTCTCCTGAACATCAGAAGAAGGATTGGGAGGAGCATCACCGTGTTTGTGCGAACCCTGCTGTATTGTGAATAGTCGGACTTTTTCAAGGTTCATGGCACTCTGATTCCACTTTACATTTCTTGTTCATCGTTATCAGGCACCAGTGTGCCGTAGTAATGATGAGTATGTAACCAGCGAGATCACGTGCTCATCTCTGAGTTCTGACCCCTGAAGGCCTGACAGGCGGTGTTGCCGAAACTATTCCAAGACTACTGTCATGGTGATCCGTTATATCACCTCAAGACTTGCCCAACAGGTGAATTCCGTTTGTTTATTTTTCCGCGCCATGACTGATCTAACGTCTCAGATCGACGAGGAACTCATGAATGCATGGGGAGCATACAGTCTTGACCAGGTGCGTACTACTACAGGTGTTACTAATATCTGACCCGAATATACCTTAATTGCTATGTCATGGTTGAAGTTGATGGAACTGGCCGGACTTGCATGTGCTCAAGCACTTGCAAAAGTATATGACAAGGACAAGTACCGAAGAGTACTTGTTTGCTGTGGACCTGGCAATCAAGGTGGCGATGGGCTAGTTGCAGCAAGACACCTTGGTAAGTCCCCATTTTGATCGATTGTTTGCGAGAATGTTGACTGTCAATGTTTACGCAGGCATGTTTGGCTACGAACCCACGATCTATATGCCAAAGGTAACTATCATCTCGCACTCTTAATGGGAGAGATAGATATCCTGACCCAAATATCAATGCATCACTAGCCAGGATCGAAGGAAATTTACAAGGTCGTTCTTTTTCGTGTGTGATCCGTCTTTCTAATCATTTTCTATAGCGCCTACACAAACAATGCGACAACATGAAGATAAGGTCTCTACCCCCCGATGCCACCCTTGATCTGTTTCATTCGACCCTCTCATCGTCCGACGTTATCCTGGATGCAATTTTTGGATTTTCATTCAAGGCACCCGTCCGCGCACCTTTCGACGAGGTCTTACCATTGATTTCATCCTCTCAAAAGCCTATAGTCTCAGTGGACATTCCTAGTGGGTGGGATGTAGAGAATGGAAATGAGGATGGTATTGGTATTGGTCCTGATGTGTTGATAAGCTTAACTGCACCGAAGGAAGGGGTGCGGTCTTTCAAGGGAAGACACTTCCTTGGAGGGAGATTTGTCCCCAAGTGAGCCCTTAATTGCTCCTCGCTGGCAGCATCTCCAGGGTGTATTCTGATGCTGATCCCAGGGAAATGGAGGAAAGGCATCAGCTCAATTTGCCGGAGTACCCAGGAGTCGAGCAGATCGTGGAACTTTCCCGAGAGCAGGAATCCGAACGGTCGTGAGATTATATCTCCCATTTCTGCGTCATATCAAATGATTAGATTATTACTCTGCGCTGCAAATCGGAGTTTGATGCATTTCGAAGAGTTAATAAACTCACACTTCACAGTTTGTATGCGAGCTTTCTCGAAGAACTTGGTGCATTATCAAGGCTCATTCCTCGCCCACTTACGGAAGACTCTTCTGCTATCAAGGTTGAATGGTACATCAGTGTGGTATGAGGGCGGATTGATATAACCTCATGAACCAGACTGAAACCAATTCAAATCTCCGTTTCCTAATTTGTATACATTCCTGCAGGGATTGAGAAGCGAACAGCGCATGACTGCTCTCGAAATTCCAACAATCACGCCACCGAGGTACGCAGTGCATCATTGAGCACGTTTGACAGTCTATAAATGATCAAATGGCGGTCTATTCACTGAGCTGGGGTTGGCAATACGAATGTATAAGACAGTATGACATAGTCTTTTTCTGGATTATCGATGGATTGGCTGATAGCATAGACAGCCGAGGCGCCGCCTAGATGTTCCCTGGATCGTGGCACCTTACCCTCGAAGTGTCCCCCGAAAATAGTTGATAATACAAAGTTGATGATGCGGAGATTCGGAACGTCCAATATTCCTGATCGCCAGGTGTCACGGTAGTCATAAGAGTACTAGTCATATGACGCGGTGGCACGGAGAAAAGGTGAGCCCCCGGTGTACATGATAGTACTAAGCAAGGTACAATAGTGAGAAGACAAACGGGAACAAGAATGGCACGCGCGATTTTAGCACGAGCAGACGGTTCAGAAGTTTGCGGAGTCTATGAGCCATTAAGTAGGATTGGTTGAACGCCTGGCAGTGGCATTCACGGTCACCGTCGTGTAGCAGAGTGGATGTCACGCCACGGCGCAGGGCCGCCGTTGTATCGCGTGAATGCTTTCCTGCGCTTTTTATATATGGTTTGAGTAGCGGACTCTTCAAAAAATCTGGGCTTGCTCCGAGCCGAAATACACAATTGATCCATCATATCTTCCCGGATTCATGTCATCTCGATCATCGGCGACAACGCGACAACCGACAGATCTTTGGTGACGTCAGCATATACCACGCCCACGGATACCTCCGGCGGCCCTAGATTGGCATTCCCTCTACTACTAACTAAGCGATCGCTCACTATCGTGGTCTTACGCCGATAGTGTCATACACTACAATGAACTATCGCTCTTATCCTCATGAAGTTTTCCCGAAGGTTCTAGACGCAAATAATGTTCAATCTCTCGCCAAGTACATGAAGTCCGACAGTTGTCGGAACGTATTTCTTATGGTGACTTCGTTGTTTTGAGTATTTCATTGAATTAATGCAATGTCGTGAGTAGCTGGGTGCCGGTAAGAGTTATCACAGGTTTCCCTGAGGGCCGACAAGCTCAGGGTCAGGCAGGTGTCAGTACTTCAGCTGGCATCCCTGACTTTAGGTCTCCGGACACAGGTGGGTGAATTGCATCATTGATAAGTCAGGGCTCACGATAACGATCGCTTGCTCCGACCAACAGGGTTATATTTGAGTGCTATCTTGCGAGAGACTGCCTCCCTGACTCACCAACGCGTTTCAGGCCAACCTAGCTCGACTCAATTTACCATACCCTGAGGCCGTGTTCCAAATAGATTTCTTTCGAAAGAACCCTGTACCATGTAAGCTATTGGATTTTTGTAACTCATGCATGCGATTGAAGCTACCTTGCGTCGCTAAGTTTACACGCTCGCAAAGGAGCTTTACCCTGGTCGCTACAGGCCAACAATTACTCACTCGTTCATCAAAGTGTTGCATACGCACGATCTTCTCCACACATGTTTCACCCAGAACATTGATACACTTGAGCGGAGGGCGGGGGTTCCAGAGAAGAAGATCATTGAAGCTCACGGGAGTTTTGCTACCCAGCGATGCATTGACTGCAAGCGCCCTTACGATGACGAAAAGATCAAGAAAGCTGTCATCGATTCCAGGATACCTCGGTGCGAGCGCTGTAAAGGGTTGATAAAACCTGATATCGTGTTCTTTGGGGAGGCTGTACGTGTCCCTGGACATTCAGCTCGTTGAGGCTTTTTAGCTGATTGGCAGTCAGTTGCCACCGCAATTCCACGCATCCATCCACTCGCTACGAAGAGCTGACCTGCTGATAGTGATGGGAACATCACTGACAGTTCATCCGTTCGCATCCCTGGTGGACCTGGTGCCTGACGACTGTCCTCGTGTTCTAATCAACTTGGTTGAGGTCGGAGACTTTGATAGGCAAGACGATGTTGTTTTGTTAGGAAAGTGCGACAAGATTGTCCAGGAACTGTGTCGGGAACTCGGATGGGAGGAGGAACTCGAGAGAGCATGGGCAGAAACTGTGGATAGTGTGGAGGTCGACGTCAAACCGGCTGCGACGAAAAGGGACTCCGTCAAGGCTTGTGCCAGTGAAGAGTTGGAACGCATTACGAGAGACGTTGAGAAGTCTCTCACGATCTCACAAGGGTCTTTACCAGACTCTGAAAGAGAGGAAATACAAGGCCAAAAGAAATGTGTTGGGGGAGAGGCCGACAAGAAGGGAGTGGAGGCAGACTCGTCTGTCTTGGTAGACGGGAAGATTTGAAGGTCGCGTTCCGATGGCACGGTACGACAAACCCTTGAGATCAGTAAGTGTATATTGAAATAGGATTTGGGTAGCTTGCTTGTAAGTTAGCATGCTTGTGCTCTATTTTGACGATGGTAAGATCTGGAGTGCAGGTGGGGACTCGGAACTCAAGGCACTCGGAGGCCGAGGTGTGGTTGGGTCGGACACCCTGCGTTCACTCACGCCAACTTTGCGGAAATCAAATGCGTTGCGGCATCCGCGTACCACACTCAATGTCCGTCCATGACTCCATGCTACCCGTAGAAGCATGTACATAGGAGAAAGTGTCATGAGGTGCCTATGCTGCAATCCAATTACCGACGAGTGTACCTCTATATTTTGGACTCCGCGATGGTTTGGCAAAAGGCTTTGGATCCAAACAGGTCCGATCGATCACCACGTATGTTTATAAATAATCAACAGTTTCCACATTGGAACAGCCGCATCTGTATGGATGTTCCGGGTTCAGCAAGTTCCTGCCGATACGGTTGTATCTGTGGAATAGCCTCGTGTTTATGTTCTTCTTAGCCGATCCTAGCCATGACTGCCTTCTCCTGCCGCCTGCGTGAAAAGACGTGCTCACGAACTTGAAGCCGCCTTCTTGCACCCTGCAACCGGCAAAAGTCATGCTCCCGTCACCGGTTCGCTGGGATCGTTCACAAGGAAATTCCCATCGGTTGATCAGTGGAGCTCGGCCCATCATGAGGCAATTCGCACTCAGGATATTACGCGGCATCCTCGCTGATCAGCGCTGGAGGAGCTACATGCTGTGAGACTGACCATAATATCCGCCATTATCGCATGAAGTTTGGCTTTGCCCTGGAATTACCGAATGCAACTGACCAACGAGAAGATGAGTTTGACGTGGATACATATTCATAGATCATAGATCGATTTTCCGTAACTGGTTAACCCTACTTTACCCAATGGCGAAATTCCTAATTCAGCACCCGAGCCCTTTCCATGCGGCCCTCCGGTCCTGTCGCGTCGGAGATTTGAAAGTTTTCTGCCAGCAGTATAAAGCCTGGCATCATGGACCGCCTTCACTCTCTCCTCAGACACGCTATCCAACAGATGGGAGTTTTTGTACGCCTTTACCAACGTCTTTGTTCGTCATTCTCCCTCTCCGCCTCTGCCAATAATCTGACCCGTTATTCCAGTCTGCTCCATTCCGCAGGTAACTCACCCTTGAACGCACGAAACTATAGTAGGCATCTTGCACTAGTCAACTGTCTCCACGTTGATCCGTATACAAGCCCAAAACGGATTCTCATCATGCGGTTCTCAATTGATGCCATTCTTGCTTCGAGATTCGTTCCCACCCGCTTCAGAGCTGGTGGAAATTCGGAAAGGCATGGTCCAGATATATCCACCGGCAGATCCGTCACCGGGACGAAAGAGGCCGAGCTCACTACGAGGCTCGCCCGGTTCGCTTGTGTGCCTGCCGCAGAAATATTTGAGTGAGCTTTGCAGGCCCTCGTCCAGCATCTTCTCTGATGTCCATGTAGACTCGAGCCCACTTGGAGCCCTGATGGATTGTCAGAGGAAGCCGCTGCTGAGATTCTCGATCTCCATGGTTTGAACGTACCAGTCAATGAACGCCCTTTGGCCGCCCTAGCCGTCCTATGGACTGCTCTTTGGAATCCCTTCAATGTACTCCTGACGATCCTCGCAGTAGTCAACGTCGCAACGGATTCCGTGCCAACCTTTGTGGTCATGATAGCCATGGTCGTTGCTTCCACCGCATTGAGGTACTGGCAAGAGATGAAGTCTATGGTTCAAGCACTCGAGCTGATTAAGTCTATCGTGACTCGCGTTCGCGTTATTCGTCGTGTAAACTCCATGCCGAAGGAGATCGAGATCGATCTGAGACTCATAGTTCCCGGGGATGTCGTTGCTGTTGCTGGTATGTGCTCTTACTATTGCATGGTATCTCAATTCGATCTATTTTACAGGTGGTGATGTATTCCCAGGGGATTGTATTGTTGTCTCTGCCGAGGCTTTGACCATCACGCAGGCGTCCCTCACAGGAGAAATACTGCCAATCGACAAAACTGTCCGTGTCCACGGAGTGGATGGATCTGAGCCATTTCATCTCTTAGACAACCGCAACGTCTGTTTGGCTGGCACATCGGTTGCGGCTGGGAACGGCCGCGCGATTGCGGTGGCTACTGGAAAGGACACCTACATGGCTGCCATTGCGGAGGAGCTGAACAGGAAAAGACCAGATAACGCCATCCAGATAGGCATCAAGAAAGTTAGTTATGTACTCCTGGGTTTCATGGCGGTGAGTATAACTTTGTTTCTTTTCTCCCCAACTTTTACCAACCTTTACCTTACAGGTCATGGCGCCGACAGTGTTTATCGTTCAAGGAGCGGTCAGCAAAGATTGGAAAGGGGCCATCATGTTCGCCATTGCGATCGCAGTGGGGATTACTCCTGAGATGCTTCCCATGATAGTTGTAGGCGTCTCTTTGTTTTCCCTGAGACGTCGATTGTTCACTCACAATTATAAAGACCTCTAACTTGGCCTTGTCAGCTGTTCGCATTGCGAAGCAAAAAGTCATCGTAAAGCGTTTCGATGCCATCCAAAATTTGGGTGCGGTTAGCATCCTGTGCTCCGACAAGACAGGCACATTGACGGCCGACCTCGTTCGCATCGCGAAGTCGGTTAATGCGAGAGGCGAAGTGTCGAGTCTCCCGGTCAAATTATCTTTCATTAACTCCTCGCTTCAAACGGGGTCTCGCAGTCCTATCGACCACGCCATCCTGGATTATATTGGTGAAGATGAGAAGGGTTCTTTTAGTGACGCCCAACAAGATAGTTGGTGCAAACTCGGCGAAGTTCCATTTGATTCCACACGTCGCATGCTTTCAATCCTTGCATGCCACCCCTCTGCTCGTGAAGGAGAAGCATTATTAATAACGAAGGGGGCTGTCGAGGAAGTCCTAGAGCGATGCGTTTCTACCTTGAAGCATGAAGAGTTCTCGAAGCCTATAGAGAGCATCATATTCGACTCTTCATCGTCCATCACATTAACGGAAGTTGACCGTTTTGAAATTCTCGATTCTGCCAAGCGACTGAACGAGGATGGGCTTCGCTTGATTGCCGCTGCTTGCCGTAAGGTCACCATCAAGACAGGCAGAACTATCTCTACTGAGGACGAAGAAGACCTGGTTTTCGTTGGTTTCGTCGCCTTGTTGGACCCGTTGAAGCCTGATGCTGCTGAGGCAATCCAGAAACTTGGAAGCCTTCATGTGCAGGTATTGTAACTTGTTCGTTGTTAGTGCATGCTCCCGTGGAACTGATCAATGTAACCCAGGTGCGAATTCTCACCGGAGATGTCCCGGCGGTAGCTGCCAAAGTCGCTCGTGATCTCGGACTTTTCAATCCTGTCAACCTCACGAAGGTTGCTGACGCGCGCTCCCCAAAGGATGAAGAAGCAGCATCCGACATGTCGTCTGCATGTGTTGACGAGTCGAGTTTGATTGTTACGGGACCCCAGCTTGTTGAACTTGCGAAGGATCGTGATCTTCTGCACGAAACAATAGAGCGTGCGATTATCTTTGCAAAGCTGTCGCCATACCAGAAACTCGATGTGGTGAAGGCTTTGCGGGCCGGTCGCGGTGGTCGCGCCGTTGCATTCCTGGGAGACGGAGTCAACGATGCTTTGGCTATTCGCGGTGCTGACGTCGGGATATCTGTGGATTCGGGAACCGAAATTGCCAAAGATGCGGCGGGCGTTATCCTGCTGGAGAAGAGTCTTGGCGTTGTCGCCCGGGGCGTAGTCGAAGGCAGAATCACGTAAGTTTCTATTTCAGTGATTCAACCATGAGGCTCATGCAGGTAACAAGGCTACTAAACACTATCAAGTACATCAAGATGGCTTGCTCATCGAACTTCGGGAATGTCTTCTCGGTCCTGGGTAAGTTCTAGGGTCCCGTGAAGGACTTGCCATGACATTACAAACCTACAGTTGCTTCTGCTTGGCTACCTTACCAGCCGATGTTACCCCTGCAGTTATTGGTACAGAACTTGCTCTATGACTTTTCCCAGGGATCCATTCCTTGGTTGGTACCATTCATCTTCTCCCTAGATAATAAGCTTATTCATGCCAGGGATAACGTCGATCCCGAGTATCTCGAATACCCTAGAACGTGGAGTGCATGGTCTATCGTTCGGTTCATGATCTGTTTGGGTCCTTTTTCCAGTCCGTTCGACATCGCCACATTTTGTATCAACTGGTAAGTTATTCGATTGCTTCAATCATATCCACTTAACTTTGGTCCAAGGTTCCACTACAAGATTCGGACCTTAGATTCTCCGCTGGTGCCACTTGCACAAACAAATTGGTTTTTAGAAGGTTCTCTTACCCAGGTACGGCATCTAGAATTCCTCGTGTGTCCTATAGCTATAGTTTCCCGCAGCTTTTTATCATTCAGTTTCTCCGGACCCCCAAGATTCCTTTCATCCAATCCAGAGCTTCTCTCCCTGTCGTCTTAGTGACTTTTGGGATGGCTTGCGTGTCGATGGCTATTCCATACATTCCCAAGGTCAACTCGGCTCTACGGCTGACGCCTCCAGACCCAATGTTCTATGCATACTTGCTCGCTATGGTTGCGGGTTATGCTATTGTCATCCACATTGTCAAGACAATCTACTTGCGGCTGTTCAAGGGCGAATGGATTTGAACGTAAATCGGCATTCATTAAGCTGACTCAAGATTCTATAACTAGAGGAGAGAAGATAGATGTGATCAGATTACTGATTTTACTGATGAGATCTAGATAGGATGATGTTTTACTTAAAGAACGTGACACAGTATCGAGTGTGACAATCTACTTGTGTAAACAAGCCTTGAATTCCCACCATCGAGTTGGATTTTTATCATACGCCAAAACATATGAGGTCATCTCGTAGGGCCGGGGTATCACAAGGACTCGGACAAGGTCGACACTTCGTTTCGCCAAGTGCCCAGCCCGGAGGACCAGCTAATACTAGAAAGGGTGGTCAAGGGAACAATATCTCAAGCAATCATGATCGTCGCATGGAATACATTGCTTCTGTCAGTCGGAGCAGTGGTGTCGAAAAGGATGGTGACGTGTGAGCGCGCTGCACGGTGGTTTCTGTTTTCGATGGCACTGAGATGCCTGGAACTAGACTGAAGGGGTACAAGACGCAGGAAGAGTTTAGAATGTTTATCAATAAGAAAGTGCGTTGCGGCTCTGGGCTAAAACTTTGATGAAACGTCAATATTCTGTCGACGATGCAGCTTGAAGCATTCTGGGATTTGTACTACAAGACCAATTCTCCCAGTACCCGGCCACAAATAGAATCGAAACAAAAACAGAAAAAGGACCACCAGGAGAACATACTGATATTGTTCCGTGAGTGGGGTTGAGATTATCGACATTACGTCAATCGGTGGGATTGACTAGATGTCCATATTACACAGGCAAACTGCGCGAAGGCCTATTCGCGTCTGGTCGGAAAGATGGGTTTGCTTTGGAAGGTCAGCAACTTATTCCCCCAACGTTCAAGATTTGCTATTTCGCGGATTCTCACAGCCATCGACTCCAGTGTATGAGACTTCGCTTTATTTGTCAGTCGTCTTCGACTCTCCAGTGCAAACAATTTCTATTCTATCACATCTTGTGCCGGATATCTATTCGACAACCTCCGCTCCGCAGCCATTCCGCCTCACCAGCATATTAATCTCGCTTCTTCACCAACTCATCACCTCTTTCCCTTCCCAACGATCTTACTTAGGACGGGTTGAACACCTTGCTCCAAATTTGCTGGAACGATCGTCCCCTGCATATATGTGGATCTCATCATTGGCTCGAACCTTGCGCACCCTAAACTTTGTTCAATTCGAAAAGTTATCACAACCTGATGCATTCGAGCACCTTCTTTCTCCGTCACAATCCATTCCTCCCTCGAAAACTAGTGCTTCAGCTGTGCTCCGTGATTTACCTCGGAGTGCCGTCCATGAACTCGTCTCCCGCCTCCGACTGAAAGCACGTGATGAATCCTGGAGGGTCGTTCGGAATGCATACCGAGAGATCTCTTTGTCGGACGAGATGCAGGTGTGGTTGGGGAAACGACTGTTTTTTGACAGTTTTGGCTGTGAGGCAACCGTCGTGAGGTTCGACGATTGGGTGCGGGAGAGGTGCTGGGGTGGGCAACTGCGGCCCAAGGAAGGTGTCGAAGGGAGGTGGATGGTTTGTAAGGCAACTTGAAGGCAGTAATCCCTATTTCCTAGCCGGCGAAACCCTACAGAGGGTCGATCGCCCTGAACACCTGGCTGCTGAACCTCAGTGCGTATCTCGTTGCCTTTATAATGCCATCTGCTATTTGACAACCCAATGACTGTTGGTTCAAGTTCTCACCGGGGTTTTCGTGTGATTTGGATCTAGGAAATCGAACAAGTGAGATGGCACTAAGTGTGGCGAACGGATGTCCGGGCCGGTTGATCCTTTTCACCTAACATCGTCCTTAAGCCAAACCGCAGGTTGGACGTAACCGGGTTCAAATCTGTTGTACTGTCAAAGGAAACGTGGAGTTTTTGAGGTTTGTGCTTGTGTCGATCGAAGGTTAATATATAGGCGTTGAAGAATACACGAACGTCCCACAAGTAAATAACAAACCAGTGGAACCCTGTTATCTCGCTGCTCCTCAATTGCAGTACAATATACGCTACGACTGCACTTCCCATTCCATGCCCTAAGACACGTCCTCACAAGCCTATCGCTCTTGTTACTCCCCTACGGGCACCTCTAGCTGTCATCGCAAACGTCGGTGTTAGTATTAAGAATCGAATCCATCATGGGCTCAGACTAGAAATCAGAAAAGGTGACACTGGGAGTCCGAGTCTCAGTGCCACATCATGTATCCATCAGCAAATCACTCTTGTCTCTAAAGCACTGGACAGCACTCCATAGGGCCACATAGTTCCATAGCCCCCCAGCAAGGTC